>NGKJ01000039.1:67833-89692 GCA_002162495.1 Myriosclerotinia curreyana | reverse complement strand
GTTTGATTTTGATTTTGCGTGTGATATTGAGAAGGTGGGGGTATAAATGGGGTGACGAGGTGATGTAATTTCGGGTGATATTGTGAATGTTGATTTTGTTGCGGGTATTTTGGTGGATGTAGTGAGGATTGAGAAGGTGGTAGTGGAGCTGGAGCGAGCGTTTGTTGCGACTGCGACTGCAACTGCGAGGGGAGCGGGGAATATACAACCGAAGCGGGCGATGAACCCAGTGGGGGATGAGAGAGAAGAGGGGAGTACTCGTAGAATTGTTGCATTGGGTGTGGGATTTCGATATCTGGGGTCGCTTGAGATGGAGATGAATATTCGGATTCAGATCGGGATTCAGATCGAGGTTGAGAAGGGGGTGGAGGTGGGGATTGTTGAAGTTGTTCCTGAGAAGATGGTCGTGAGTGTGTGATGGCGTGAGAAAAAGGGTGAGAAGACATTTTGGTGAGGTTGTTGGGTTCGTTTCTTAAATGTGGATTTCAGTTGTCTTTTTGGATGGATGTTGTTGCTTGAGTTGGGTGTGAACGAAGATAGGTTGTTTCGAGGAAGTGTGGCTGTATGAATGATAATGTGCCGTACGGTCAGTCAAGTGAGATAGGTGCCGGTAGTTTGACTTTGTGACTCTCGGATTAAGAAATGAATCATCCAAAAGAGTTAGAATTTTAAACACAGTCTAGAAAACGGTCGAATGGATATATCGATTGTTTAAAAATCGGGACTTGCAAATGACCATGAACTTTCAGGTAGAATGAGGTTCAAATTAAGATTTGGTGTGGGAAAACAGTTGAGTGGAACTGGAAAAATCATGAATAGTTCTTGTATTTGTAGATGTAGCTATTGCTAGCTTGCGAAGGATTGATCGTAGTGTGAAGTAACGAAAAACAAAGTGGATTAAGACTTCAGGATACAATGGGAAAGTGAATGGGGAAACGTAAAAACCGAATATATTGGTTGGCATTTGCTCAAATTGCCATTGCTGAAATTGATATCAAGGTGTCCAGAATCCATACTTGAATTTCAGGTGCAAACTGAACATACAGTGAATAAAAAAGCAGGAAACTGGCTCTTGGACTTCCTCATAAGCCCATATTGGATTTGCTCATAGATCATAATCATGGTCCATGGTCCAATCCCTCAAAAATGGCGCTTCACTCCGATATCCAAGCCACCTGCGGCCACGAGAATAATCCTCTCACGTCTCAAGATTTGCACATTGTCGAAGAAGTATTGTATCGGGAATTCATCGATCGAGTTTATTTTGTGGTGAAAGTATCTCCTTGATCCTAATCATCCATATTCATCAAATATACACCCAGCTCACAGCCGTAGCAAAGACCTGCATGAATGAAGAAATCCCATTGCTCCCATCAACCGACCAAGACCAACAATTTATCTCAATCTTCTAGCTTCACGCTCGGATTCGAGTAGGCAGAGAATATCGTCTTCGCGGACTATTTTGAAAAATGTTAGCCTATAACCTTCCTTGGCTTCCTGACCTTCTTCCTTCTCGAACCATCGCAGTCGAAATATATTTGTGGGGTAATAAAATATAATCGTATAATCGTACCTGGGCCCTTGACGTTACGGATGATAGAACGGGTGGTATCGTCCATGAATTCAACTCTGACTTGAGTAACACCTCCACGGGAACCTAAATTTCGTCAGAATCTCCTTCTTTAAAATTCGCAGATGTTCTATTTTCAAATTTTGACATACCGGTTCTGCCCAAAACACGGGTGACCTTAACGAGCTTGACGGGAACCTTTGATGCATCCATTTTTGCAATCTGAGTATTGTTAGAACTGTAAAATCGCAGATTGAGTTCCTCAGCCTCCTCGGTCACTCACAGAGTTAATGCGCTTGGATTTTGGGATGTGGTTAATAAATTGACTTGGGTCTTACTGGTCGTCGATATTTGGTGATAATTTTTTTGGCTGCTCACAGAGTGCTTAGGGCAAGAGATTCTCGTTAAGAATGTTAGCGTCGAAATCGGACAGATTTTGGACTAAAACGCATTTGGACTAGTGCACCAGGTGGAACTCAGAAGCGGCCGAGCGCCGAGAGTACTTACTTGTTGTTTCACGTGGGGCAGATTAATGGAAGTTGGGTAACTTTTTTATAGTAATGGAGTTTGCGCCAAAGAAATACGAGTCATATTGAAAGTGAAGTCTCATATTGTCCAAGTCGTGGCCTTACTTGATTGACCCAAGTCATACAATTCTTATTATCTACGAGCACAACATCCTCTGCTTCTGCTTGTGATTCGAGTGAATACCCCGCGATCGGAGTGGATATATCTTCACATTGTACAGAGAGGCTTGCGTTCCACCCATCAACAAGAATGGATCTCGTAAATCAGTAAGAGCTGCCCCCTCATCCTTTTCGTACTTTGGGGTTTGCCATTGAAGCCCATTTGAACCGGTTGGAGTTGTTAGTTTTCCAATTTTGGCGCATAGCAACTCAGCCCCTCCTCCTGTTTGAAGAAAGCTACAGTGAAGGTTATCAAGATGTTATTTATTGCAGATGAAGAGATTGAAGAGTATCAAACATTTACTAACGATCTCAAAAGCTTAGAAGGTAGATTACTGTTCGCAGTACCAAAAAGTGAGTCATGATACCCCTCGAATCGGATTATATACTCGAGGTTGATGGCTGATTAATTTGGCAGAGGGAAGATTATTACAAGCAGCACTTAATCTACTCGAGGGGGCGGATATTCAGTTTCGACGCGAATCAAGACTCGACATTGCATTAGTTAAGAATTTACCAATTGCGCTCGTCTTCCTCCCCGCCGCCGATATCCCTACGTTTGTTGGTGAAGGTCGAGTAGATCTTGGTATTACTGGACGAGATACGGTTGCAGAACATGCCACAGGAGTCGAAACAGAGAGGAGAGTAAAGTCGGAATCAGGAACTTCATCTCCTGCCGAAGAGGCTAAGGAAGAGGGATGTGTGGAAGTAATGGATTTGGGATTTGGTGCTTGCAAGCTACAAGTACAAGTACCAGAGAAGGGGCCATATGTAAAGCCGTCAGACCTCATTGGAAAGAATATCGGTACCAGTTTCGTTAGTTTGTCCGAGGAATTCTTCCGTGCCTTGGAGGCTGAGGCAGATGGTGGTTCCAAATCTGGGCGCAAGTTGAAGACAAAGATTATCGAGCTTAGCGGTAGTGTTGAGGCTGCATGTGCGCTTGGAGTTGCCGACGGAATTGTTGATCTTGTTGGTGAGTCGAACACATGATTAATATCGGGAAATTTCATACTAAAAATTTGTTAGAATCTGGCGAAACTATGAAAGCAGCAGGATTAAAGGCCATCGATACAGTTGTCTCTAGTACAGCCATTCTCATAAAGTCCAAAAACCCCTCCAATCCAGCGTTGGTGGATCTTATTGCCTCCCGCATTCGAGGTGTCATTACTGCACAAAAATACGTCCTCTGTCAATATAACGTTCAACGAATGGCCCTCGCAGAAGCAGTCAAAATTACCCCTGGGAAACGAGCACCCACCATCAACGCCTTGGAAGAGGAAGGCTGGGTAGCTGTTAGTTCAATGGTCGAAAAGAAGAAGATTGCTGTGGTTATGGACGATTTGACAGCGGTAGGAGCAACAGATATCTTGATTCTAGATATTGCAAACACGAGAGCTGGATGAGGACGAAGGAGAGTTACAGACATGAGACATACATTATGATAAATGAAGGAAATTTCGAACACTGATGGATGATTGGAGTATAAAACAATACCCATTTGGATCGAACTAAACCTGGTAGGATAATTTGGAAATCTGGCATTTCTTGACCCGAAATTGGAGTGGACAATGCTTTTGGTAAGAAATTTAACGAATGCGGTATGGATAGACAAAAAAATATAGCAAGGCTTTGATGAACAATTCGTGCATCAAGATCCCTATTCTTCACCAAATCAACGGCAAACGGCTCCCTTTTTTTTTCTCTTATAAAAGAACAATCTGGGCCACCCATTAGCACACCTCTGAATCGTCGACGAAAATGAACATATCTAATTGATGGTCCTTTCATTTCATCTTTTCTTATAATATTGTCTGTAAGCAAACTGATTTCGTTCTCCGACCATAGAGATAGTATCTCTTCTTCGGTAAATACCCCTATCTCCTTCAAATCGTGAAGCGAGCCAGGATGGCGGGTGATGTAGTCAGGTGAGAATAGACTTCTTCTCCAATGATTATATATCTCAATCTTTGCAACCCATATATATCTCCATCTCTACTATCATCACCCAATTCTAGCATCCTCCTCATTTTCTCAACCCCAAGCTGAATAATAAGGACTAGATATTTGGTTAGCTCCTATGCGGAAATATAAACTATCCTCCAAAGTACTAAGCCGGAGGTCAAGAGAGGGAATGTAGCGATAACGGGTGGAGGGTGAATGAACGACATTCAGAGATGAGGTGGAGGACGACAGGTTTACTGGAATAGGAAAAGTAGATGGGGATGAATTTTTGAGAGGGAGCGAAACATTCTAGTTCGAGGATGCGAGGGGAGGGGAGGGGAGGCAGTGAGTGTATATGTGGAGGCGGAGTTCGGGGGTAGGAGGGAGAAGGGAGAAGAGCGAGAAGGTTGTGAGGGGTTGGGATGATGGTGACTTGGAAGTAGATAACGTGTAGATGGTGTCGGTGGTAGAGTGTGGCATTTTGTGTGATTGTACTGAAGCTTGTAGTAACGAATTAAAAGAGATGTTGAGGTGTGTAAAATAGAAATGGTAACAAAAGGGTGAAGGGGGGGCTCAGCCGGAAATGGAAAGAGTTTGGGAGTCAAGGGCAAAGCTATTCAAGTCTATTATCCATTATTCGTCTACCATCATGCCAGAAGAAATGAAATGACAGGATACAAAAACCAACCGAAGGGAATATCATATCTACATGTATAGATTGTATAGCCGCTGGGTACTATTCCTTTACGCGAATGAGATCATTTTGAGGTTTCTTTTTGGGAGTCTATGTTATACAAACGACTTTGTTGGAAGCGTGCACTCTTCCTTCAACTCTTGGAGATGAAGATAAATACTAGGTACTCTTAGAAAAGTGCAGCAGGTGTTCACCCAGCCTTGTACCACGAGGCTACTAAAGCCCTTCGATTCAAGATTTGATATGATAAGGTTATGTGATATGACCCTTATTACTCGTATTGCCGTTAAAGCCTATGATACCCTTGCCCGAGTCAAATCTCGAAATCTTTCCTCACCATTCAATTCTTTGGAGTCATCTCATGCAATACAAATGTTGATGCAATTTTCGAGATGATGAGTGAGTATGAGTCAAAGCTGCAGTATTGAGTGAGTCTTGGAGTTGACAAATTTATCCGAAGGGGGCAAAGTGGACGCTATATTAGTAAACTTTATCAAACTTAATGGATTATTGCCACATAAAGTCAGCCTTGTTTCCCCTCTACCAGTATTTAGAAGCAAGCTTCAGTCAGTTTCAGCAAAAAATATTTTCTACCAAATTTAATACCATTTGACTCTTTTCTCGTTCCTTTATTGTTTGAAGTCGCCGTATTATTGAGGCGCAATTAATATTTCACGAAAAACATCTCAAAATCTGCGATCTCTCCAAAATTCGCTTTCATTGCATCGCAGCAAACAGAAAATAACGACCCCGCCACTGATCAGCAAACGGTTTTACCACACAAGAAAATAAATAGTTCGGAAAACATTCCCAGTTCTGCATATTCTCATACCATGGCTACTGTAGAATCATCGCCAGCTCCCGGTTCCAGTCGTCCTCCTCGGCCGCGAACTCGTCGTCCAAGAAGAGGCGGCCATCGCAATGCTGGACCTACCCTAGTAGATGCAAATGTAAACGCAAATTCTACTCCAAATTCCGCGGCACAAGTAACGAATAGCTCTTTAGCGCTTCTACCGGCTTCTGTGACACCACTGCCTGGTCCAGATTCTTCAACTTCATCGAACACACAAAATCCCAACGCAAACACTCGAGGAGGCCATGGTAGAAGAGGTGGATTTGGACGAGGTGGCCGAAGAGGGGGTCCTCGTGGACAATCTATGGCTAATGGGAGAGTTTTTGGAGGGCAACTTACTTCAAATCCCCCTACTGGTCCTTTGTCTGGAAATGCTCCATCATTTGTGCCTGGACAACCTGCTGCCGCACGACCTGGACCCTCTCGAGCTCCGCGCGCCCGTCGAATGTCGAAATCACAAGCACCAGATCTTGCAACTCGAACACACGAAGATATCACCAATGGTCAATACGAGTGCGTTATTTGTACCAACGAAGTTTTACCAAATTCTAAGATATGGACGTGTAAGACTTGTTGGTCGGTTTTGCATTTATCGTGTGTCAAAAGGTGGTCGAAGAACGAGGTATCTACACATCAACAACGAGCAGTTGAGAATGGAGAATTGCCACCACCGAGACAATGGAGATGTCCCGGCTGCAATCTGCCTAAAGAAGACATCCCAATCTCGTATACTTGTTGGTGCGAAAAAGAGGTTGAACCACGTTCAGAAGCAGGATTACCACCACATTCTTGTGGTCAGAGTTGTTCCAAGAATCGAATTGGACAATGTCCTCATCCATGTGATCTTATCTGCCATGCTGGACCTTGCCCACCTTGCCCTCATATGGGACCTTCTCTTCCTTGCTTTTGTGGCAAAGAGACTGTTTCAAGAAGATGTTTAGACACGAAGTACGAGAGCGGATGGGGTTGCGGACAAATCTGCGACGACATACTCCCATGCGGAGTACACAATTGTGAAAAAACCTGTCATGAGGGTCTCTGTGGCAGTTGCGATTTTCTCATTGAATCTACATGCTATTGTGGTAAAGTTGAGAAGATTTTACCTTGCTCGGAGCGTGATGAAGAGAGAGAAAGTCAAGCGCCAACTAGTGGGCTTGACGTTGAAAATTCAGCCACGAAGACATGGATTGGGTCTTTCGATTGCGGTTCTGAATGCCGCAGACCTTATGATTGCTTCAAACCAGGTCATTATTGTGAGAGCAGATGTCATCCTCAAGATGTTTTACCTGCACACTGTCCATTTTCGCCTGATGTTGTCACGACATGTCCTTGTGGCAAAACATCAATCTCAACACTTCTCGAAAGCCCACGAACGGACTGTATGCAGCGGATTCCCCACTGTCAAGAGAAATGCGAATTGCCGTTGAGGTGTGGACATACCTGCCAAGGCATTTGTCATCAAGGCGAGTGCAAACCATGCTTTCAGTCGGTGTCAATCACATGTAGGTGCGGCAGGACAACGTCAAACACTATGTGCCATCAAGGTACGGATGAGAAACCTCAGTGCCCTCGAGTATGTCGATCAACACTTAACTGTGGGAGACATGAATGTGGTGAGCGATGTTGTTCTGGTGAAAAGAAAGCAAGTGAACGACAAGCCACGAAGCGAAAGCATCGCAATCTGAACGCTCCGCCTACGGAAGAGAACATTGAAGCTGAGCATATCTGTCTTAAAGTCTGTGGGCGCCCACTGAAATGTGGTAACCACGCTTGTGCTGAGCTATGCCACAAGGGCCCTTGTCGGTCATGCCCTGAAGCTATCTTCGAAGAAATTGGCTGTGCTTGTGGCCGTACTGTTCTGCAGCCGCCAATGCCTTGCGGAACAAAGCCTCCTGAGTGCCGTTTCGATTGTACAAGACCAAGAACTTGTGGTCATTCACAAACTAAGCATCAATGTCATCTCGATGATGAACTATGTCCAAAATGTCCATTCCTTGTAGAAAAGCCATGTCTCTGTGGCAAACGGACCTTGAAAAGCATCCCCTGTTGGCTTACTGAAGTTCGATGTGGCTTACCATGCGGGAAAAAGCTAAAATGTGGAATACATTCTTGTCAAAGTCTCTGCCATAGGCCTGGGCAATGCGAAGATGCAACTTCGCCATGCCGCCAACCGTGTGGAAGGCAAAAAACCGTTTGTGATCACTCTTGTACTGACGCTTGCCATGCTCCTTACCCTTGTAAGGAGACTGCACCTTGCCAAGGCAAGACGTTTATTACATGCGAATGTCAGAATCAGAAACAAGCGGTCAAATGCCTCGCCTCAAAAATCAGCGAGGGCAATTCGAAAAAGACACTAGACTGTACCGACGAGTGCCTTAAGCTTCAACGCAACGCAAAGCTTGCCGCGGCATTGAACATTGACCCAAGTACTCACATGGACGATCACATTCCATACTCGCAACAGACCTTAGATATGGTCAAAGACATGCTCAAATTCTGTCAAACCTACGAGCGCGAATTCCGTGTGTTCGCGGCAGACCCGTTAGAGAAGAGATTGAGGTTCAAGCCAATGCAACCTCATCACAGAGCATTCATACACTCATTGGCGGAAGATTATGGTCTTGATAGTGAGAGTCAGGATCCAGAGCCACATCGTCATGTTTCAATATTCAAGACACCGCGTTTTGTGTCGGCGCCATTGAAGACTTTAGCGCAGTGCGTCAAAGTCAAGCCTGTAGCCGTTGCAGAAGCTGCACCTTCTTCAAAAGGATTGGTCGCTACAGCCGAGCCATTCAACGCGTTTTTGTTGTCGAATCCTAGGTTTGGTTTAACTATTGATGAAATGCACGCCGACCTCTCCTCAGAATTCGCCAACGCCGGCCTCGACTTTGACGTATCTTTCCTACCTTCCGGCGAAGTTGTCCTTCGTGGAAAGCCTTCCGAGAATTGGCATACGAAAGTTGAATCAGCATTAAATGCCATGCGACATGGTATCAGTAGAAAAGTTAAAGCCCTTGAAATGGCATCTACAGTTATTCTCTGCAGTGTGGATTCGAGCTTAAATGTAGTTAGGAGAGAAGATGATCATCTAGGTGGCGGATGGAGTCAAGTGGCCAAAGGAGTCAGCGGAAGCAAAGCTCCAGTGAGGCCCGAGATAGGTGTAAAAAGCAGCTTCACCGTTTTGGGAAACAGAACATCGGCGAAAAAGAAGAAAGTAGAACAGGATGCAGTAGATGATTGGGAAAAGGAAGTGGAAGCTTGGGATGCTTGAAGTTGACCGTAGGAGAATCATGTACCTTGGTCTCATGTGTGCGTTCATGAAATATGATGCAATAAATTTCCCATAACAGATTTGACGAAAGTCTTTATGTCAAAATCTTTTTATTGCCAAAATACTTTTCAAATCGATTGTTAGTCCTGCTCTTCTTCACCGGCGTTGCATAGTGACACGCCTATATCGTTCCTCTTGATGTGCATTCTTTGTCTACGTTATCTCAAGAAATACCTAGGGTTTTAATGGAATCCCCAATTTCGTTTCTACCAGCAACGCACACCTTAGCGTGGATCGTTCCGGCCCAGATTCATCTTCTCATACAGCAATTCATTATATTGTTGGTCTTATCATAAAAGTCATCTCCTTTGGGAATTTGGAAAGGCCAATTGTGAAAATATCGCAAAGCCTGCTGTGAAAGTTTTGTTTCACATCTTTGCTCCGCTATTGGATAGATGTATAGCATACAGATACTTGTGCAGTTCGTAGCTGGGGGTTTGTTATGTTGTACAGACTTCTTTGCATTTATGTGAGAGGACTTCAGAACGATTAAAGAGATTTCTATACACTTACTTTAGTGTCTAAAAAAGGCTTCTCGCGGCAAGAAGCAGGCTCTTTGGGTCGGATAACGTGCCATCTCGCTTTGGAGGGTCATCAAATCTGAGTCACCATGCCCGCTCTGTTTCTGAAGTGAACCATCGAAAGGTAAACAGTAGCAGCTACCCTTGATCCGGTGATGAAGTATTTTATCTTCGCATTCATTTTCACTACGTCGTCTTTTTATCCAACTAGTATAATTTTCTCATCCCAAGTTCCGCGTAAAAAAACGAACCGTCTATCCCATCCCGCCCTATTCATCACTTTACCAGCCCCGCAGTATAGCTTATCTTCGCCTCACCTCATCGTTAACATCATCCAATCAATAACACTTAACAACAAATACAAAAGGCTTCGATCCCATTCGTTCTCTCCTTCCAAAACAACGAGATAAACCAGAACAATCACTCAGATTGGCAAAATTTTACCGCTCCTCAAGGGGGCAGGAGGAGGAAGAATCCCCTCTGAAATGTGGATTTCTTTTCGCACCAGACCGCATTTGACCCGAACAAACAGACATGTCTGTCGCATTTAAAGATCTAGATGGGGGTTATTTCTTGAGTGAGTATGTACAGTTCAGTAGGAGTTTGGAGATATGGTATAGAGAGGAGGAAACACCCAAAGTTCTGCCGCGAATAAATCTGGTATTGGACTCTTAATCTCAAACAACCATATATTGAACAAAATTATGGCGCCCGCTAAACGACCTGAAAGCTGTAAAATAAGGACACAGCTGTAGAGCAGATTAGGACAAGCAAGCATATGTATAAAGATAGGCAGCACATGCGGAGTTGAGATACATGTCGGCCAGAATTTGTTTTCGCTACTTAAGGGATACTTCTTTCGCTCCAGCATGACCCCCACGAAGATCGAATGCATCAAAAGCAAATGTAGTGTATAAAGCGATTCCCACACTAATACAAATGGGATAAGTTGCAGATGGCTGAAGGATCTAGCCCGAGGGGTACGGACAGCACGCGTGTCACGCCGGCTAAATTGGTTCGGGAATAGTCCAAGGTGCTTGGTGATACATAGCTCTAGGCGGATCAGGGTACTGGGGTGACCTTTCCGTGTCTATAAGATGGCCGGTCTCTATTAGCAAGCTCGGGGAAGGCCAGTACCGGTACCTAGTGCGATACGGATAGATTTTCATGGAGGGCAATAGTCCCTGGGATAGGTAATTCAATCGGCCTAAATTAACATCCTTTTCTTACTTCAATAAAAGATCAAAATTTGGAGCCAATGAAAGGCCACAAGTTTGGAAAATTCGATACGAAAAAAGCTATCAAGTGTAGGAACACTAGACCCGCTTCTGGGGAAGACGCGGTGGTAGGAAAACTTTTCAAATGCACCTGTAAGCACTGCTAGCTATGCGGTATGGGTAGCTCGATGATCAAAAGCTGATCAAATGTTGTTTTCTCGTCAACCTCAGACGAAGGTTCATGTACACGTGCCATAGTACCTCTTTTGTGTTCGGACGTAGCTTGAAACGGTCGACAAAGGGTATCGTATTAAAACATATGCCGGGTCGAAGTATCTTGGCAAGCAGCAACTTTGAGCTTCTAGATTGAGCCAATCCGTGGGGATAAGCTTATTCATGATGCATAGCTCGATCTTGAAATTCTGAATCCGCGCTACTTGAAACATGATAAAGAGTAACAAAGATGGTGTTTATCGGTCCTGAGTTCTGGGTGAATCAAATTTGGCAGGTAGAAATAATCGAGGCAGACAGACTCAAATTTCTCCCACAGAAGTTTCTTCAAAGGGACTCTTGTCGTGTTCCTCTTACAATGATGGTCCGATTTGGAAGTATGCTGTGAGAAAGACCCGTTTCGAATGCCGAGGTTTGTTTGACTGGCTGTACAGGGTTCAAAAAGTATTACGCGCTGAATGATCAACCAACCGAAGGTAAGATCTTGCATCGTGGTTCCATTTAAACAGTGGTATGATGAATGCATTATGTATCAGGTATCACTGCAGATACTAAATAAGCCGGGAGGCGACGGCGTGGTCTGATTGTGCGTTGACGATGTCATCTCTGGATGCCCAGTTGCCAGTTCTCGTCGAGTCATTATGTAATTTGGCACTTTATAATTGATACATCCCTTCGAAGTTTGACATCTCGTGATTATAGAGGAAGGTGGTTTTGAACTTCGAGGCGAAAGCTGGCAGTCGAAGTCATGTGTGCCAAGGATATCATCGAAAAGCCTAGATTAGTAGATTCTAGTTGGCCCCAACTACTCCGTACGGTTGATCGGCTTCCAAACCCCCACGTCCATTTTTACTGAACCTCTACAAAGGAAACAATGGTCCGAACATGTTACCAACACCATGATCTTGGATTGTTGGATCAGCTACGAAAGTAAGCCATCTGGAGAATGATCTTACTATACCAGGGTCCAACAACCCCGCGATTTTCAAGGATCGAGGTCATTAAACCTTATCAGCAGACGTTTTACTCTGCAGCGACAAGTAGAAGTCGACGAAATGTCAGTATACGTACGTACAATTCATACACTTGAAGAGAAGGGGAGACAAACTCGTCTATAGGCGTCATTTTTGAGCCCAATATGAGCTTTTGCTTAAAGAAAAACTTCAGCTGGATATTCTGGTGTGGTTGGTGCTGAGTGAGACTACTCTGAGAGCCTTCCTATATCCTGTTGGCTTTTGTTGCTTACGTGAATCAAGATTCAGGAACTGCTAACGGCCAAACCCGTTGCAAATATGTTGCATTATCGTACTCGGAGAGATGGAAAGCCTTTTGGGATCATGACACTCATAAGCAATTAGGATTAGCAATAGATTATTGGATAATCGTCTATATTTGCTGAGGTATCATCTATGCGGTGAGGTGAGTTTATCTAGGAAGGAGGGAGCAGAGACTGATATGTAAAGCAATACGGGGTGAAGAGATTGCACTTTCCCTTTCTCTCTTACATTTCATCTCTTGGCAAGCAGACTGTACCAAAATGAGTTCCTCTGCCGTTCTCTATTGAATAAATGCAACATCGTTCATGATCATTGATCGGAAATGGAGAGAGCAGCATATCAAATATCGGAACGGATTTAATCAATTACTAATTTTCATATCAGGTATTCCACCGTTATTCCGCTGGATATGCCGGAAAATGAAAGGGTAACATGCCGTCGCCTGCTACCCCTTGTCGTCGTCGACATGGAGAAGTTGGATTTCACAATGCCTTCTTTGACACTATGCAAGGCTAGTATCTGCTCCACGCTCCACAATCTCTCATCTTGCATTGGTATCTCGTCTTACTTCCTCCACCGTTTACTAATATGACCAGGCAAGTAAGCCGAGCCACGAGGTCCAACTCGTTGAAAACTATCAACCCCCACATTATGCGACAGAAAGTAGTCGGTCTACGCCACCACCAGGAACATACAGAGTAAACAATATTAATATGCAACTGTTGCCCCTCGAAGGTCCTTGGTAATATTATCTCAAGAATTTTGCCTTCCTTCAGCTTAGTCCACCGTTGTCTTATTAGACTGGTCTCCTCAGATAGAATTCAGCTTAAGTCTTTTATCTCGAGCTAATATCACCCTGTTTTCTCAATTTTGCGTTCAAGTCAATACCATTACTTTAATTACTTCATATTCAATATGGCTCCACATAACGATTCATCTTCGTCTGCAGGCAGTTTCTCAACAGATTTTAACATATCTTTTCACCCTCCAATAGGTTCTGCGTTGCGAAACTCAAACACCGTGAGCAGCATATATTCAATGAACGAGTCTTCGTACAGTTCCTCACACAGTAGTATCTCAATGGAAGCTGACGATCACATGACTCGTCCCTTGATTCCCGGGGTCTACGTTCCCACGGTTTGTTTCTTCGACCCAACCACCGAAGAACTTGACACGGAAACCATTTCCAGCCACACGATTCGTCTGGCAGAATCTGGAGTTGCAGGCTTAGCAACTCAAGGTTCTAACGGAGAAGCTGTTCATCTCACTCATTCCGAGCGTCAAACGGTCACGGCAACAACTCGTGCCGCGCTCACTTCGGCCGGGTTCTCACATCTTCCTATCATTGTTGGTTGTGGCGCTCAATCTGTCCGAGAAACGGTACAATATTGCCGAGAAGCCCATGCTGCTGGAGGAGATTACGCACTTGTCCTACCGCCTTCATATTATGCGCCTCTATTTTTGCCATCTTCTGCTTCCGTTGTAAATTTCTTCACCATAGTAGCGGACCAGTCTCCAATTCCATTACTAATTTACAACTATCCAGGAGCTGTCTCTGGTATGGACCTATCATCAGACGTAATAATACAATTATCAACTCATGCCAACATCGTTGGGGTGAAGCTTACTTGTGGGAATACTGGCAAATTGAATCGAATCGTGGCAGCCACAAAGACTTCCAAGCCACATTTCCCCGCATCCACTCCACCATTTTTGGTTCTCGGAGGTAGTGCCGATTTCGCCCTACAAAGTTTAATCGGAGGTGGTCATGGGATCTTAGCCGGACTGGCAAATATTGCTCCGAAAGCGTGCATCGAGATGACTAGATTGTACCGAGAAGGACAAATCTGCGAGGCCCAGAAACTGCAGGAAATCGTTGCACAAGGTGATTGGGCGGCCATTCAAGGAGGTATCGTGAGCACCAAGGCTGGCATGCAGAGCTGGTTGGGCTATGGAGGATATGGTCGTGCACCATTACCGCATCCCACTAGTGATGAGATGGCGAAATGGAAAGAAGGCTTTCGAGAGTTGATTACTTTGGAGAAAAGCCTTTAGATGAGGTATTTTCTGGCTCTCGTTCCTGGGTGGTCGAGCTTCGGTTTTATGTTTCTAGGCTGGCTTTTTGATGCATTTCTTCAGTAGTAGCTGCAAAGGCTCTTGTGCGTGCCGAACTAAAAGTTCCGCTAGTTGGGCATTATGGTCCAGCAAAATCCTTATAATTCAACTGCTTGCATTTATTCATTTTGGCAATTGAGTTTGATACTGGTTTTGACGTTGATGTTTTCCTTCATTATATGTATTTGTTCTAAACTCCGGAGGCAATTCTGAACTCTCTATACTTAATTGTTATTTGACAGGCAAACTTTCTCTTGGGAAAGAGTCTTCATCTTTCCTTTCCCAGTCTTCATCTTTTCCACATCACAGAATAATCTCGAGGCTAGGTGCATGATACATACCATACATCATTCAAGTAATAATTCGATTATACACAATGGCTACAAAACATTGATATGATTAAGGACATCAAGGAACTAATGTAAATTAAATGCTTCGGGTTCGGGTTCAAGAACTGTATATAGGCTAGGCAGCAGACATATAAATAATGAGATGAAATAGCTATACATGTGTTACAACTTCTGTTTCCAAATTCACTTCCGCGTTATCCACTGCGCATTTATCAACATAAGGCACATACAAAAGAAAATATACCACACATATCAACGACTAACCGTAAAACATCCTTTCAATCCTTGTTCCATACATTCTACGACGGCCCCTCATCCCAAACAATGCCTTCATGAATCAAAATCTTCATTCCGCCGCGTTTCCAACTCCCTCCGTCCTTTTTCCACAAAATCCATGTGCTCCTCAAAATTCTTCGCAGCTTGCACGGCGCCATTCCCCCGAAATCGCCACATGTTTTTAACGGCTTGGTCGGCAAGGGCGGCTCGGCTTTGGACTTGTTTCTCGAGCTCGGCGGTGTTGCGGGTGAAGCCTCTCAGAAGGGTGCCAGTGGGGCCGGCGGGCGCATTTTTCTTTACTGTTACTGCTTTTTGAGGAACTGACTTGGGTTGGGATTTCAGAGTTTCGACTTTGGATCTTGAGGTGCTGGACTTGGTACCGGCTTTGGTTTGGGGGGTTTTGGTTTTGGAAGGTGTGGGTATACTGGTTGAACGGAGACTACGAGTTGGGGATGAGGCGGATTTGGCGAATTTTTCAGCGGCGGCTTTGGGTTTGGATGGTGTTGGTGTTTTGGTTTTAGCTATGGGAGTAGATTTGGGAGAGGCGGAGACTTTTTTCGCTGGGGTAGCTTTCTTAGCTGGAGCAGATTTTTTCGCCGGAGTAGCTTTCTTCGCCGTAGCGATCTTCTTTGCTGGAGTAGCTTTATTGGCTGGAGCGATCTTCTTTGCTGAAGCGGGTTTCTTTGCTGGTGTCGCATTCTTCGCCGTTGACTTCTTAGCGGGTTGAGGACTTGGTTTTGATATCCTTGTAGCTAGTGATGCAGTGGATTTTATGTTAGTCGAAAGCGGAAATTCAAAGGGTATGAAATCTAGACCGTGTTCCATGGCAAGAGCCTCTGGCGGTTTAAACTTTGGGGACGTCGGTACAAACTCTGGGGACGCTGGTAAAATGTTAAGTGCAGTAGGTACTCTTGAATGAGCGGCGGCTTTCCTCAATGGCGTAACTTTCTTAAGAACGGGTCTTTTCGC
This sequence comes from Myriosclerotinia curreyana, assembly GCA_002162495.1. Lineage (NCBI taxonomy): Eukaryota > Fungi > Ascomycota > Leotiomycetes > Helotiales > Sclerotiniaceae > Myriosclerotinia > Myriosclerotinia curreyana. The sequence goes on along the minus strand of NGKJ01000039.1, from coordinate 73,661 downwards.
GATGCCCCTTTTTGCTCCGTTCCTATGTTCCTTTGGCCGCCACCTTTTACTCCGACTTAGTAAAGCATCCACCTCCCATCCTTCGATTCTGTTAAACCCCGCTAGCCAATCTCCCGACTCAACATCGACATTGCCCTCTTTATCTACTACCACTATACCAACTTTGTCTTCTGGCGCCCCCAGTACATATTTGCCTTTGCTCTTCTCTTCTTCAGTGGGTTTGAATACTGTGGTTGTTGTCTTGATTATCCTTCCTCCCGGTACACAAATTGTTTTCTCCCGTGTCATTCTACTTTCTTTGATACCCAAGGGCTCTAAATTGTCGGCCATGGAAGCGTTCTCGACAGTGGATGGTTGAGCAGTTTGTTCTGGCTGAAACCCCCGTTGATATTCATTATTCGCAGGAATATAAGGGACGTCTGGTATTGAAGGGAAACCTGGCATCTGCGATGCAGTTTCCGTTCCAGTCCATGGACTATTGTTCACAGCATCTTGTCTTTCAGGGTTGTAGTATCGTGGGTGCCCAGTTTCAAAAAATGATCCATGCGGGCCGAACAATTGCCCGAATGATCCGGGCAGGTATTGTTGGTATTGTCCGTAGTTCTGCCCACTGAATCTATTTGGATTCCAATCCAGAAAGTTATTCCAATCTATTGAAGAATCCTGCCAAACTGGGTTTTCGGGTTCTGGGAATGTGAATGTGTCTTTTGGTGTTGAGAGCCCGACACCTACTCCATCGGCGCGGTCACTGGGACCAGCATCAGCAGTTGGATCGGCTTGTTTGGTCTGCTCCGAAGATGATAAACCTTCAGTTCCAGGTACTGCAGAACCATTTTGCGCCTGGTTAAAACCAAATTGATTTCTTGGGCTCGTGTTGAAGCCACGTGGTCCCCCAAATCCCGGTGAATATCTGAACCCCATGGCCGCACTGAACCCAGGGGAAGTTTTCGTTCCATCGGATATACTCGCCCGAGGATAAGTCGGATCGGGAAATTTCCCTTCCGCTAAGGAGTTCAAGCGGTGTTGTTTGTTGGCATCGAAAAGCTGAGAGGTTTGCTCTCCTCTGTCTTTCGAAGCTGGTGGAGGAATGGCAATATGCCTTTTATTCGACGTCAAGGATGCTCTTTCATGCTTAGATTTCGCAGACTTTGGCGATTTAGACTTCGGGGTCCCATTCACCAGCCGTTTTTCCGATTCCGGGGAAAGAAAACCAGGAGATTTAGTAGCATCCCATTGAGAGAGCAAAGCTGCGGTATTTCTGCGAGAGCTATCTGTAGAAAACGGATTTGGATAGGTTGCTTCTTGACGTATGATTTGGTCATTGTGAGCAGAATCCGAGGGCACTTCCGGTGTTACTATCTCGGCCTCCTTTCCTTTTCCTTTCGCATCGCGAGCTGAACTTGCTTTTGAAATGGATGTTGTTTCAGGAATAACTTTCTTAGGGCGACCTACAGCTTTCTTGATTGTTTTAGGTGTAGTCTTCGGAATGGGTTCAGGTGATTCCTTCGGTTTGTCTTTCGCTGCTCGACGGAGTCTTGGCCTGATGGGAGTAACAGTTGTATCTTTCTTAGGTGCCATCATTATTCTTGAAACTTTGACAATGTAGGAAGTGATATCTTTTCGGGGGATGAGAATATTGATGGATTTGAGGTTGATTTCTAGAACAAAGACATCTTCGGCATGCAGTTGCCGCATTGGAAGAATGTCTCACAAAGAAAACTTCTGGAGGATAATCCATATGCTACCATCTTCTCAAGATCCCGACTTGGAGATCAAATGGCAATGATAAATAGGCATTGCGACTTTGTGATTCTTTCTATTTAAAGAAACTCAAAAGTGGAATTCTTATGATCATGATTTATCAACTGCTTCTTCCAGATCAAGAAGCTCATCAAGAAATCAGCCTCCAGCTTGGATTATACTTATACAATGGTCCTGTTTATGAAACATCGTCGACGTAGTACTTACTACTTGTCTATTGATGGAACTACAGGTATAAGGGTAATTGATTGAAAGAATGTCGTTATCGGTGACCCTTTCAATTTTATCGGATCAGATGGCTAAGATGACGCTAAGATTACGACGTAGCGATAAATCCCTAGCAGCCTTCATCTATCTACTACCTACTACTACTAGGTAACTAGGACTAGGGAAGCTCCAGTCTCAACTTCTGAGTGACAAACAAATAAATGAAAGTCCGAAAGGAGATCCACTCATCAATCTGACAGATGTCGTTCAACCTGCGAATGAGGTCCATAGCTAGGTACAGGAGATATAAAAATATCTCTTTTCCTTTTCCTGTTCTCTTATACTTCTGCTTCTTGCCATTAATAGATAGTCAGAAATTAGATGCATGAAGCTACACATTGACTCTTCTACAGTCTGAAGATCCGGAAACTGAAGCTCAAGCTCACCTTCATCGTCTGTTCATGATTGGGAAAATTGAGTCATTCTCACAATGGTGTTGAGGTACTTCCATGGCATAATCGCCGAGTTGGGGCTCATTACTCTCTACAAATCAACCTTCGATACCAAACTTCTATGTCTTCAGCGCTTCATCCGAATGTTCGCATATGCTACAGCTACCCTGATTCTTGTTGAATTCTTGTCTGCGCTTCAGATCTCCAAGACCAAGATAGGACTCTTTATGACCTTGACATTGGTTGGCGATACGTTGATTAGCTTTGTTCTTACACTATTCGCAGATGCGCTGGGAAGGAAAGTCATATTGGCGGTGGGGTCGGGGTTAATGATGGGGAGCGGAATTGTTTTTGCGCTTTGTGAGAACTACTGGGGCCTACTTGCTGCTGCGGTGCTGGGAGTTATCAGTCCTAGGTATGCGCGCCTGCAGGTTACCTTTGTTACCGTTTAAAGATGCTGATATTATGTTCAAAGTGGAAATGAAATCGGTCCATTCAGAGCAATTGAAGAATCGACACTCGCACAGCTCACTCCCGCATCGAATAGAAGCGACATATATGCCTGGTATTCGTTGATAGGAACAGCCGGGCAGGCGTGTGGATTTGTTGCTTCTGGTTGGGTCATCGATTATCTTCGAAATGAGGCAGGCTGGATGGATCTTTCTATATATCGAGCTGTATTTTGGGGCTATGCGATAATTGGATTCATTAAATTTCTACTCTCGGTGGGACTTAGCCAGGCAGTAGAGGTCGAGAAGAAAGTTGAGTCAATTGAGGATGCGGAAACTGCCCCATTGTTGGGAGACAGAGCGGGAGAGGTGGTAGCCACGAAGAAAGGCTATTTTGCGTCAAAGTTGCCCAACATGAGCAAGGAGAGTAAACTGGTTGTGCTGAATCTTTGTCTCTTGTTGGGGCTTGATTCTTTTGCATCTGGTCTTGTTCCTCTGTAGGTCTGCTTCTATTCCACACTTTGCCTAGTAGAGCTAATGAGATTACCACAGCTCATGGGTGACTTATTTCTTCCATGAAAAGTTTGGCATCGAAGAAGGGAAACTAGGGTCTCTTTTCTTTACAACAAGTATCATATCAGCTGGATCCATGCTTGTCGCTTCATCGCTAGCAAAACGTCTTGGAAATGTCAAGGTATGTTTCTATAATTCCTCACAGTGTAGACGATTCTGACATAAGGCTTCCCAACAGACAATGGCATTCACACACCTCCCTTCATCTATCTTTCTCTCTTTGATTCCTGTTCCTTCTACTGTTCCCTGGGCAATAACTTTCCTCATTCTCCGACACTCCACCTCATCGATGGACCAAGCACCACGTACTGCATTCATCGCTGCAGTTGTACATCCACACGAACGTACCGCAGTAATGGGTCTTGTAAATGTAGTCAAGACATTCGCGCAAAGTCTCGGCCCAGTTATCACGGGTGTGTTGGCTGGGAGGAATCTCTTCTGGGTTGTATTTGTCTCCGCAGGCGCGCTCAAAGCAAGTTATGATTTAGGATTGCTGGCTATTTTTGCGGGTCACAAGACTCATGAGGATAGAGCGGAGGAAGAAAGGAGAGCATTATCAGTGGAAGCAAGATCAGCCGCAGAAAGAAATGCTGAAGCTGAGTCATAGACTGGGGGAGTCTCTAAGGCGAGAGATGGGTTGGAAAGGAAATATATACAATATATACGGTAATAGGATACCGCGTTGCTTCATGATACCAAATTCAAGAATTTCAAACTACTAGTAGTAATGGATCATATCATAACCTCTCCATGAACTTAGCTTCTTGCAAACATTGAATTCCTGACAAATCTATATGAAAGCCCCCGAAAATTACCTACTTGCCTTGTCATTGAGATATCAATGGTCTGGAAGAATTTGATGGCCCGTAGGGTACCTAGCGATTGAAAATATTGATCCTGTGGATTGATACTATTATTATCCCATGTCTCTCACCCCAAATACTTTTCTTGTATGTCTGACTAACCTCAAGTTATTTGGCTTTAACGCTAACTGCCCTCCTTCCCCTTGGTTATTACCTACGTTTGGGGTTGTGTCCTTGATGTACGGAGTAATAATGTTGATATTTCCATACCCAAAACTTTTCATCCATTTATTGGACACCGATAACGGATACCAACCAAAGGCGTGATGGCCTGCTTGATGGTGTTACAACTTACACGCCTTTCATGTACGTACGGTATTTATACCTATGTCATTGAAATTTCTTCTCGAACTCTTCTTCCCTCCTAACATACCGACCGCTCTTTTCTCCCACGCGCCATTTCCGAGACTTTTGACTGACATAGTCACATATAGTGGGTGACATTCCTTTTCCTCCGCCCCCCAAAAATGAGGTAAGAGATTGATATGTACCGTCAGCAGTGCAGTAATGAAGAGCAGATACCGATGAAAAGAAGCAGATAGATAGATGTATAACAGAATCTCACCGCCTTTATCTCCCAACAATCATCAGGATTCAGGATTCAGGATTCAGGATTCTTTTCACGTGGATCCCGATCAATCCGATCAATCCGATGAATCACGCATTGTTATAACTTATAAGTTATTATTAGTTATGACCTGCAAATCTGCGTAACCCCCAAACATCCATCCCACTTTCTACATAATCATACCTACTCGAGCCACCCGAATTATGTGACACAAAACAATTTGCAAAGCAAAAGTGCAACAACAATAATAATAATAATCCTGATGATGTGCGCCAATCTCGGAATTACATAACAATTTGATCCCCCCCCTTCTTGAAGCGTTTCTTGCAGATTGATTGATTGATTGATATGCTTGATATGCTTGATATGCTTGTTAACCCTTGCTTGGATATTGTTCGGATTACTCTAAAAGAATTGCTGGAATTTAATCAAAAGGAAAGAAGGAAGGAAAGAAGGAAGGAAGGAAGGAAGGGAAGGAAGGGAAGGAAGGGAAGTTTGAACTTTGAATTGATGTTGTGACCAATAGGTACTGGGATTTTGGGTGTTTTGGGAGGTTTCTTTTAGCAATAAATTATGCATTGCTCCGTAGAGGGGAGGTGTGGGGTAGGAAGATCATACCGTATATCATATCATATCATGGTTTACTACTAGGTAGTTAGTAGTTAGTAGTTAGATTACCTAGATAGGTAATAGGTATTTGATAGATAGATAGATATTATTATCAATATTGCTTGGGATGGATATGACCATATGGCTCTCATAATATAAGTTCTTATTTGTAGTCACTGTCGCCATACCAGTAAGATATATATCAAAGTATGTACACAAGTGGCTGAATAACCTTCGCATGAAATGAAGAAGTCGAGATAGATAGCATCATAGGTATTATAGGTAAGATACCTAGGTATAAGATTCATAACTTGGGCTTACCGAGGGAGGGGGGGAAGGGGTTACA
>NGKJ01000039.1:42077-67733 GCA_002162495.1 Myriosclerotinia curreyana | reverse complement strand
CAAACGAGAAGAGAAGATAACAAATTTGGAGAGATGATAAGGAAATACTGTATGTTAAGTGGATGAGATGAGATGAGATGAGATGAGATGAGATGGAACAAAAAAAGATAGATGTGATTGTAATATAATCAATAATTTTAATCCAATAAGAGATTTTGGGTTACCAAATATTACGTATAAGATATCTTGATTGGTTACATTTTCACGGGGATTAGCTTACCTTATGGAAAGATGCGCATTCATGCATTTTATCATGCATTTTTCTTGCATTTTATGGTGTCATAATAAGAACTATAATTCTAGATATGTAAATTATATGTTTGGACTGGACTTCATATTGATCAAAGCTTTTGAGGTTTCGAAGAGTTAAGGAGTCAAGTAGTCACAGAGCTTACTTATTATTATTATTACTGTATTATTATTAATTATTATTATTCAAGTATCTAGTAGCTAATAGTAGTAGGGGGTAGGGGGAAGGGGGTAAGTAAGGGAAGGGAGGGTGATCGAATATCATATATCATGACTAAAATAATACATAGTAGTACTATACTGGATTACTTCGTATGGATTATGGATTTATGGATTTATGGATTTATGGATCATCGTGCCGGCAATCAATGCAGATGCGAGGTACAGATTATTATTATTATTATTATTAGTAGTAGATTAATGTAAAAATAATTATTTCCATTTATTTGATAGAGTTATCGCATCTTATATTGGTTGGTCCCTTCGCCTTATCTTGCTACCCAAAAAAAAAAGAAAGAATAAGAAGAAGAATACGTCTTGGAACCTGGGAAAAACGTATTGAAACTTAACAGTAATTAATGCGGGATCAAATTAGCTATTTGTCCTGTTAAGCTTTTAACTTAACTCTTAACTCTTAACTCAACTTACTCAGTTTGCTCTTGTTATTATTATTATTATTACCATTATTACCATCTAGTTTGGTAACAGTTCAGCCAATATATCAATCGGCTTCTGTCTGGCTTTCTTTCTCTTAGGTTACTGTTTCTAGTAAATGCAGATCTGAGTCTTCCATCTCCCCCATATCTCCTAGGCTCTGGAGGTCCTATAAGCTTCTAAGCTTCTAAGCTTCTAAGCTCCTTCCCTTCCTTTTTCTCTAAGTTCTCCTTAATAATCAATATCATTCACTACTTCTGAAACGTCTACTAATCTGCTCCCGAATCCCCCTCTCTTATCCATGACGTGGAAAACTACGGTATTCATCATCTTATTCTCCTTCAATCACTGGTGGCTGGTATATGTAGTAGTGGTAGTCACTGAATTCAGTCAACTACTCCTAACATTGCTCTCTGGATCACATGCCAACTTGAATCTCTCAAGAGCAAGAGAGGAAAAACACAGGAAAAACCTTGGAGGGATAAAAAGGGTTTAACATTTACATATTCTCATACTTATCAGTAAAGATATTCTATTTGTGGTTGGTTTTACCATACCCCAAGCTTCTTATCTACCCGCTCGAAACAGACTTGGCACTTGCAGATTTGCAGTGCAGACAACACCACAATTTTCTCCCATCCAACTCCGATAAGCTCATCTAAGACTTTCCGGGTTACGGGATTTCAAACATATAACTTGATATAAGAGATATTTGATAGGCAAGAGGGTGGGGATACACATCGATAAGCGTATCCGACAATCTATCCCTCAAGTCACTCTCCACTCATACCTTTTTGGGATATCATATCTTCTACCTTGCTGGGCATCCCCTTTCGAGATAGTTTTCTCCGTCACTGGACCGCTTCCATACGTTATCAAACTCTCAGCCCTCCATCGCGCTTCTCCGAGAACAGGGGGACTACACCAAAACTCCCGTATCTCATCTATCTTCCCTGGTTGTAGCTGCAGTATCGACAGAACCAACCCCAGGGTCTGGAGCAAATCATCAGGTTTACAAGGACTTGCGGAGCCTGGTGATAGACGATCTCGGCGAATATTGATCCACTGGAATCTCATTACGCAGTGGCCATCATGTCGACCCCGACTTCTATAGCACGTACTGCCCCAATTGCCATTGCCTCTAAGAAACCTCATCTAGATACAATCCTCGATGCCCCAAATAATTCTTCAAACGGCAGAGATATTTCTAGTTTGTCGACGAGTGTGAGTAGTGTGGCATCGATAGACTTGGGAAATAATATGAGAAGTCGAAAGGATAGACCTTGTGATGCTTGTAGGAGGAGGAAGAGTAAATGTGTAATCAGTGAGGAGCAGTCCACTTGTGTTCTTTGTCAATTTCATTCGCAAGACTGTACCTTTGTGTCAAGTCCGCAACCTAGAAAGAGGAAACTCAATGGGGAGGGGAAGGAGGAATCTGTTGCTAAAAGAAGGTATGTGAATTTACTTGTTTGATATCTAGCGTGTCTTTTAAGGCACGGCTGACAGGTATCGCAATCAGATCTCCAGACAGGAATTTCGAAAGGACCAGACCCCATGAGTCTAGCATATCGAGTACAGGTGCCACCAATTCATTAACAGAAGATATGGCCAATATTGGGGGCCCAACGTTATTGAAGCGGACACTTGGTTTACAAAATGATCGATACAGCCAATATATTGGTCCAACTACAGACTTTGAGCCTTCACTCATTGATCTATCACCATTTGATCCACAAGATGAGAGTTTGTTATCTAGAGGAACATTAAGAAAAGTCAGCGATGTTGATACATTTTTGATGCTTCCGGATCATACGACCCCCGGTCACGACCATCAAATTGAAGATGCGGATGCTATTGAAGATCTTGTGTCACCACACGGTCCTATACTACTGGACTTATATTTCCGCATTATTCATCCAAACTTTCCTATCCTTCAAAAAAATGTATTTTTGGAGAAATACGGAAGATCATACCGGGAATTTTCACCGCCTCTTTTGGCAGCTGTATATATTCTGGCGATCAATTGGTGGGACCAAAGTGAAGAACTGGCTCAACTCCCTAGACCCGATCTAAGGGAGTTGGAACGATTAGCGAGAGTTACATTGTCGGATGCTATGAACAGGCCCAAATTATCAACCGTACAAGCCGGACTCTTATTATCTCAGGCCCCAGAAGGTGATCAATGGGCACCAACCGCACAACTCGTAGCAATTGGCCAAGAACTAGGCCTCCATCTCGACTGCTCAAACTGGAAAATCCCACCATGGGAACGCGGACTTCGCAAACGTCTCGCTTGGGCTCTGTACATGCAAGATAAATGGGGATCGTTAGTCCATGGACGTCCTTCCCATATTTTCGCTACGAATTGGGCTGTTCTCCCACTATCCCAGAACGATTTCCCAGATGTCGAACATGATGAAACAGACAATGAACAAAGTGCCGAACACGAACGTGGCAGACTCCTCTTCACCCAAATGATCATTCTATCTCAGATTCTCTCCGAGGTTTTAGATACCTTCTACACACTATCCGCCATGGCCAATGTCGCCAGTGCTGGATCTCAATGCACAAATGTTGTTCTCCAACTTGCAAAACCTGTGCAACTCAAACTCAAAGAGTGGTATTCAGCGCTGCCCGCCTGTCTCCGCATGGACTCTCCTCCCACCTCGTCGAAATTATCCTTATCATCCACCGGTTTCCTGCATCTCGCGTATTTCGCCACGGAAATCACCCTTCATCGGCGCATCATCCGCTCCTTATCGCTTCCCCCCAACTCCTCGCATACTCACATTAAAATCGAAGGGCAATCTTCTCCTGTCCAAGTAGAACCCTACGTTCACCACATCTGTCGCAGCGCAGCCAAAACCCGTCTAATATCCGCCATGGACTTTGTGAACAGGCTTACGACGAGTCATCTGAGGGCTTTTTGGTATTTTGCGAGCAAGACAAACTTTGCGCTGATAGGGACGTTTGGGTCGTTGCTGTGGGCAACGGCACCGGGAAGAGAGGAGGCGGAGTGGTATAGAAGGAGGTTGGGGGAATATAGGTGGACGTTGGGGGTTAGTTGCAAAGGGGGAGAGTTGACGAGGTGGGCGATGGCCATGTTGGATACGAGTACGGGGTTATTGAAGGGATTGCCGGAGAAACCGGCCTTGAGTAGAGTAGGGAGTATTGGGGAGGGAATGGAAGTGAGCGGGGGTGCCAGGAGAATTCGTGGCAACCCTTTGGGATTTGTGGGGGGAAGTTTACCCTCGGGTATTGGTAGCGTAGGAATGAGCATGGGCATGGGCATGGGCGGGACCGGGTTCGGAATCGAGGGGACGGGAAGTAGGAGTACTCGGAGGGTGGTCACGGGCGCCGATGAAGATATGACGGGTTTGGCAGAGAGTAGTGGGTTAGTCAGCCCAAGCACGAGTGTTAGTAGCAGTGAGGAGAGTAGAGGGGAAAGTTACGACGCTTATATGTTACCTCAGCCGAGGTTTATGGAGGAGGGATAATAGTACCGTGTTTTCTTTTGGGGGGAGGGCGGACAAGGCGGGGACAGGCATGTTTACGACGTCATGAATATTTTTGGTAATTTGAAAGATGAAAACGGGACGCGTGGATATACTCAACGGGGTCTTCTATCTTTGCGAGTCATCATAAGTCATATACTTGTGTTTTTGCGTAGTACTGGTATATAGATTGGATACCACATGTGACTTACTTACATGCATTGAATAAGATTGCAATTTGGTTTTTTTATATTTACTAGGTATCTTTTGATACCTACTATCTATGGACTCGTGAGTCGTGATGAATGAATGATTCGTGGTGGGTGGGTGGGTGATCACTAATGAGGGGTGGGAACTTGGAAGGAAGATACGGAAGTGAGAAATAATCCTATGTATGTAATCTTACCTACCTACTGTTATTTTATCACATGCATATGAGGAACCATGCAGATGATAATGTTGAAAACTTCTGCTTGAGGTATAGGCAGGCACGAATACGGGGTTGTTTTGTGATTGGTGATATATATATATATATATGTATGCTCGTCGTTCTCTCGGTAGATTGTAGCATATACCGAAAGTTCGAAATCGATGCATTGAGATGAGGTACGTACGTGGGAGATGGGAGATGGGGTGGAGTTTCCGCTACTGGCGAGAAACGGGAGGGGGGTGGTTGGGGGTTTGGTACGTACTAGTAGAAGAAGTGATGTGATGCTTCTTTTTTTTTTTTCCTTTCGAAATGGTGGGACTTGGTTTGAGGATGGATGTTTCTTGGGTATCTTGTCTTGTTGGATGTTGGTTGGGGTGGTTGGGATTGGATGTTTGTTGATGGGATTCTGGGATGGGAGATGGGAGGTTGGTGGGATGGGATGGGATGGGATGGGATGGGATGGGATGGGATGGGATGGGATGGCTTTATTGGTGTTGTTTATCTGGTGGAGTGATGGAGAGTGAATGGTGTTTTGGAAGGGTGCTGTGCTTTTATATTATTATTATTGTTGTTTCCAGACGGTGCAGTTATGCTAAATAGATGCTTGGATGTGGGAGCTAGATGGAGGTGGAGGTGGATTTGGAGATGGATGAATAGGGAGGTTGTGAGTGGAAACGGGGACGAGGTGAAAGCTATGTATTGTATTGGGCGAAATGGCATTTACAAATAACGCAAAGGGGTTTGACATGATAAATGGAAGATTATGAATTATATTCCAAACTTCATCGTTTAATTGCTAGATAAAAGAATGTGGTTGGAGTATACGACGGCAAGAGAGGGAGTCGAGTTGTGTGATTCGGGAGGGGGGCTTTGGGATGTAACATGTGGGAAAGAAGAGACATTGTGTTGATTTTCAAATAGCAGAGCAAATAAATTGACGGGGGATTGAAGAGGGGCAGTGAAGGGTTGGTGCATTTGATGTTCTAAGACCTCCAGATATACTTCATTCTATTCACTTCAACGCATCACCGCATCCCCTTCACTCGATTCCATAAGCGAGAACGAGAGTGAAGTAATGATATTATGAATCTCATCGTCGGCTATATGGTATTACTGAGTTTCAGAGTTTGGTTGCATATCTCAATAATTCATTTATCGCTCAATTGAAATCAATTGAAATTTTGTCGCGAATTTGCAACCGTGACGGCAGCGACAGCGACAGCTTCGACAGCTTCGACAGCTTCAATATACCATTACTCAACAATGAAAGATCCTATAGATTTTGGAGTAAAATAAAAGATATCTTTCGGGATTCAAAGCTTTTTTGACATGCTATAAATGACAACTTGCTCTTTCATCGCCATCGCGACCATGATTCGCAGCGTTGCGAGAAGAGTCCTTCGGAGGATACTGCCACTACACTACAATTTAGATCATATAGCTGACCATCTGAGATAGAAACACGATACGCCTGCGGGGCAGAAACTAAAAAGCACCGTAAAGAGATAACTCGTATTTACAGATTCATGTGGACCTCAACTCGTTTCTCTCCCGAGTCTCAATAAAATCCCGTTAACTCGGCGCATTTCGCAAGAAGTAGAAGCTCAAAGGGGGTCGAATAAACGAACAAATGAATAATTCAACATCGAGGTTGTATGCTGGGCTGGATTATGTATTTTTTGGGAAAGAATGGACTGCCGCGATCCGAATGCGACGATATTGACTGCCCAGGGGTTGCAGACACTGGCGCTCCCCGGAAGCCAAATTTTGCTACCCTGAGCGTGCAGGCTATAACTTTCTTTAGAAGCTTGAGCTGACAACAATAATATCCCAACGGTATTTGCGCTTGAGAAAGAGATGGGGACTACTTCAAATTATTCCTTCTTGGAACAGACACGATACTCTTCAACAACTTCTATGTTGATTGCAGGATCTTTCTCAAATAATCCAAAGAAATGCAGAATAGTATGTAGGTAATCGAACCGTCACATCGAATCTGGAGAGCCATCAATTGCGTAAAAGCGGAAAAAAGGAGTGCTGGGGGCCAAGCATCTTCCTGGGGGAAAGGCAGCTCGCTCTTGTGATCATAACGCTCGAGACCAATCAGACCCCAATTCGGTTGTCATCCTCCCACCAGTGCCAAAAGTCGGCTGTGATGCTTGGATCCTATACCGGTATTATGATAGTTTCAGCGGCGACTTGAACTAAAGGTTGGGATGAATATGAGGTAAGAAGGATACGAATGCTCTCGAGGTGTTACATAGAAGACTTGGAAATATGGACGTGGATTATTGGTCACCGTACCTACCTCCACTGAGTCCACTGTCCACTCCAAGTATTGCATTATTGGACCTTGGAGCACCGATAAGAACAGGAAATCTAAACTTAACTTATTCGTTGTTCCCATCTACCGGTAACTCGGTACTACTACTAGGTGATTACTTGATAAGTTGATATCTACGAGTAGCTAGCAGTTATAGTCAAAATTAATGAAAGTAAAATCTTCATTTTCATCAATAATCTCATTTCCCTGTGCTCCATATCCCCAGATCTTCTCATGTGCCTCAAAAAGAAAATCCCATGCATCCCATCACATAAGTTATCATCCCGCTTACATACCTATCTTGCCCGACATCAACTTAAACATTCAGATCCTTGATGATTATTCATTTGTGGTCTAGACAGTCCAGACAGATGAAGTTATACATACTTCTTATTCTTAACTATCAATTTTACAATGCTAACGACACTATCCCCCTCTTCATATGAATCGACACTCTGGAGCAATCCCATATTCTAAGATTGCGAGTATGGCAGCTTATGATACCTTGACTATTTCATCGCCAACCACGCCTCATAACATTCTACGATTAACAGCTCCAGATTCAGGGAGTAATCAATTCAATATGGATACATTTGACGGCGATTTGAATTTCGAGCCGAATGGGTTGTTGTATGTTTGTTCCAGAGGGACCAGACTCCTTAGAAGACGAGTATATACTAACGGCTGATGAGAAGGGACGATGTCAACACAGGAATCCCCTCATTACCATTCACACCATCTTACGAATTATCCGATGCTTTCTCTACTACTTTTGAAGATCCATTTTCTTACCACTCCGGGCCTTTCGAATCACTTCTCGACGATCCAAACCCCGAAAATAATGGCGATACCAATTCTAGCGATCCAGATAATAAATTACTTGGATTTGACGCACCGATAATGAAAGTACCAATTTTGGATGACAATGGACAGACTTGGCCAGCTATGACGGCAGAATTATATGGAATGTTCTTTGTGGCCGAAGATGTTTTTGGTGGTGAGACTGCGGGAAGACCAATGGAATTGACTTGTTATCGGCGGAATCTGTTTCAAATTTCTGGAACCTTTTTACTATCGAGATCCATTGCGAGAATAATAAATGAACAAGGCCAACATGTTCCAATATACAATTTGACTGCGACGATATCTGCGCTAGAGAGCATCGAGGGGAAGAGTACAGAGATTATCAGTGTACCATGGAAGACAGCGAATGCGATGACATCTGAAGATAAAGCTGGCGCAGCACCACCGCATTGGCCATTGGACTTGAGCATCAATCCAGAGTTGGACCCTACATGTGTGTCTATTCCTATAGCATGGAAGCGACTGCAATTCAAACATGCGACGGCAAATAATGGGAGAAGGAAAGGGCTACAGCAACATTATATTATACAAATTAATTTAATGGCCACATTAGCGACAGGGGAAGAGATGAAGTTGGCAGAGATTCAATCCGGGCCAATTATTGTGAGAGGAAGAAGTCCGAGAAATTTTGATAGCAGGAAAGATGTTCCTGTTAGTGATAAGAAGGGAGAGCCAAAATCTAGATCTATGAGCAATGAAGCCGGACCGACGGTGAAAGTTGATCCGGCTACTACTCAACCTTCCTATCGCTTTTACGCTCCAAATCCCATTCAGGTATGCCTCCCAGAAGTCCCCATCACTTCTTCCTCCACCAAGTATACAGTCTTAAGTATTTTACACTGTTTACTGAACTGACCCCCTCTCAGCAACCACCAGACTTGCCTGATTGGCCAAGTCTCGCTTCTCCATCTCTACCACCTGAACCCCCAGCCCCTTCACCCCGTACGAAGAAGACCTCATCTCACAGTCGTCCCCCAATTCCCAAAGCTCGTTGGAAAGTAGAGTCTTCAGCTACCAAGCCTATACCTCAAACCGCTACAGCCCCAATAGATCTGTCTCTTGCTGACGACGACATTGGATATTCGAACTCCCAGGTTCCTTCTAGGAATTCATCGGGTGTTTCGGACAGAGATAAGGACAGAGGAGCATGTCAGAGAGTGGTTACCGAGAGGGATGGTCGATCAAGTTCGAAGAGCGTTTGCTCGAAGAAAGCGATTAGTATGGGTAGTCCAGAAGATAACGAAGAAGCACTTTATGAATACTTTCCGTTGAGTTTGGATGATTGGTTAGTTTTACCTGTTTTGTTATTGGCCTAAGGGTAGTCTATTACATCTCACTCAAATGCGTCCTTGTTTTTATTACCAAGGACGGAGTGTTAAGACAGTAGTCGAAAACAAGTAAAGATCCGCATGAAAGAAATTTGCTAACAGGGAAAAAATACAGGATGCCACCAGTAGATGCGATTTATAGACCTCATGTTGTACATCATACGGTTATGCCAGCAGATTTAAAAGCGCAACTGGGAAAGGGCAAAACCAAGAGATATTTTGCAGCGGATGATTGATCGTTCTGATCATTGGTGAAAGTATGTGTTTGAGGAATGGGCTTTGCAATGCTATGCCACTGATGCCCATTAGAAAGGCTCAATGGCCACTGGCTAAATACTATTGTTGTCAAATTGTCACCAACGGGAGGGACTTGGCCTTTGTACATCAATTTACTGTTGTATACAGCATTAGGAAATGCATCGGTAACGCCGGCGCTACAAGACGTTGAGTGATACGTCTGCTAAGCCCTGTCGTATTTATTGGTGCAGGGAAACGGACGGGAACAGGCGATTACCACCATTCTACGATGACTGCCTCAATCGACTTAATGTTGAAAATTTCGAGAAATTAGCGAGCGAGCGAGGGCCAAAAAGGTACTTTGAGTAGGAGCAGCGTTGGATCCTTTGTCATCATGAAAAACAAGTGTCACGCCCCGAGAAGGTGCCCTGGGGTCGTTGGAAGTGGTGAGGATTACAATCAGCTGAAAATTTCAGCAAATTCAGCCTTGAGCTAGATATCCGCCGTAGAATCAAATATGATCACCGAGCTCAAAGCCAGTACGCCTTTTGATCTACATCTTATCAACGAATTTTCTGGGCCCACAAACTTCAACTTGTCATCTTCATATCTCCAACAGGCCAAAAATATCTAATTTAAGGTCATGGTGAGCAGAAGGGAGTGGGAAGAACTATCGGTGGAGCAGAATATATGCGTTGAGGGGCTTCACGGGGGGGGGTATGAATGCTAGGTTTGAAGTTGCATATCGATTATAGAGTTCCAGATACCAGTCCTTACGAACTTTGAGGATTCAAGGAATTTCTCCCCCTCTCCATAGGCTTCAATGAAAACGTCTCTCGTTTTACTTGTTTTGTTTCAATGTCTCGTCGTCTATGGTGATTATTTTGCTTGCTTATCGCCTTGGCATCGCAGGCTCAAAATTTTGTAAAAAGATGAATGGAAAGTTTTGGTCCTCATTTCACCATGATTTGGAACAGGACTAATATGTTGTCCTTAAGGATGACTTGGCCGATGCTAGCATGTTGTGTTGTGGTAGTAATGATTACATAGCAATGCGCCTTCGATAAATTTGCATAGATTCACGCTGGGTCGATCAAGTAAGTGGTGGTTAATTGAAAAGAGTATGGATAAAATAGAGATAGAAATACGGATTATCATGTTAAGAAATAATAGCTTTCTCGTCCGTGTATTTCAGATGAGATGGTTGAATATTCATTGTATTTTGGTGCAATAATTGGATATCGTTATATGTGGTTTAGATGGAATGATTGAAAGGTTGGTTGATTTTGGTATCGTGTTAAAGTTCACATCTCTTAGTGTTAGATGATAGATGCATTTCTTGACCGGATGGCATCTTTCCTGAGCAGGTAGATGGCGGTGATTGTATGGATGATTTCCTGCTTGGCAGGTCCCAAAAAGAAAGCGGCTCCCCAAGAATCACGCTTGACGAACATGCTCATGTTCAAGACCACAGCGGTAGAGGCAGACGGTATCAAGCCGACCAATGCTTATTTGTTGGGAATATGCTGCGAGCTACACGTTATCTACACGTTATCGTGTCCGAGTCGAGATCAAAACATTCACACTGAAAGAGGTATGCCCAAACGAAATATTTTGCAAAAGCTTTACATAGTCACATACAAGGGTATTTTCAATGATTACACGATATTCGCACACAAGCGAAGTTACCAAGTCAGGACCGAGAACACCGCATTCAGATTTTCCTTCATAAAAGTCCAACTCCCATCCATAACGCCTTTGCAATGAAGCCATCCATCCATGATCAAGATTTTGTTCACATATTTTCATCCTCAACCATATCAAGGACCCTCGCATATTGTACCGTGAGTCTCTGCGAATCTCGATATTTCCCTGTTGGATGTATTAGCATGTGGATCTAGCTGTGATTAGGCGAAGGAAAGAGAAGCTTACCTAATATTAATACAACTCCTTTGAGGAGCTCTTTCCGGTCCCATCCACATAAATTTTCATCTTCACTCATCCATCCTTCGCCCTTTTCGGCTGTGGAGATATCGCTGTTTTCTTGCAAGATGCCACCCATAATGCTGCGTAAAAGTTCCTCGATCTTGTTCTTAAGTCCCTCTGCTCCAAGTCGTTTTGCGTACATGAATAAATAAAGGCGGAAGTCGTCCTTAGCTTGAAGTTGCAAGGCGGCAGCAACGCGATTTTCAAGATGAGCGATACTAACACCTGATTCAAAGCCTTCAAAACCATCTTTGGAGAGTAGAGTTTTGATAAGTCGTTGAAGATGGTAAGCTCTGCCTTTGAGCAGCACTTCACCGGTAGTGTGTCTTTCTAGGTGGGGAATAATCCCTGCCGATAGATTCGAGCTATCAATCTCCCCGTCTTTGCGACTTTCAGGACCGACGCCCGAAGATTGCAAATGACTAATTGAGGAGTCATTGGAGTTCCAGTATTGACTACCAACAGCCCACCATGCTTCAGATAAACGTTGCCAAACAAACATTTTAGGCGAGTACAAATAGCCATCACCGTTGCTCAATGTAACAACGACATGTCCAGTGGAATTAAGATGAGCTGAAGTCACACCTGGAGCAAATGTGGTATGTGTGCCTAAGGAGTGCATGGCAATTTCTAGAATTGGCGCCATGGAGACAGGGGGATGTGGTGAAGAGCGAGTTTTTAGGTTCCATACATGGCACATTCCGACAGCTGTGATGCAAAGTAACCACCAGCCTCGGCATTCAATAATAACTGGTTGACATTCAGTCACGAGAGCGTTGAATATCCTTCGACCTGCAGGGGTCCATGTATAGATGCTTCCATCTTCACATGCGGCCGCCCAAAAATTCTTGTTGCCCGTGACTAATATGACAGCTCTTGGAAGAAAGTCCTGCCATAATGTGATACCACGCTTGGTGGCACTAATTCGGGACGGGTCCTTGACGTGAACAGGAACCAGCAAAGTTGGGTTTCGAGCTTCGAGTATAACATCCTCGGATAATTTTGCAGCCTCATCAGGTCCTCCAGCACCATTACCATTTGTTGATGACAAATTGCCACGGTCAAGGGACCTGACGACATGGCTTCTAATTTTTGGAACTGCTAAACGTACTTGACTAATCGAGAGCGATGGATTGACAACAGCTGGCCGAATGAATTCTGGAGTTGGAACAACGCCATTTAAGGGTAGCAATGGTGCAGCATTCTCTAGTCCACTGACGCCATTGATCACTATGGGAATAGGTCCGACAACTGGCGTCGATCGCTTGTTGGGATACTCATCGTCTTCTTCTTCCTCGCCTTCCATAGCAATTACCTTCCTCTTATTGCCCAAGAGCATCGCCGCGAGGCCACCTCTTGGAAGTCCGTCGTAAGGTTTAGATAGATCTAGTATTGATACCGGTGCTTCATTCTGAACGTTATTAGAATTCGACGCCATGAGCTGAGATTGAGGTAGAGATGACAATCCTGTGCTTGATGCAGAGACAAGCAACGGCGCAACACGCTTCTTGCCCTCCTTCGTAATCGTAACTCGTTGTTTTAAAGCGTCTAGTCTGCCTGCATTAGGATCGGCTGGAGTTTGCGGTTGATTATCTGGCTGTTGTACAGACCTCCCATTCGTAGTTGGGGCTGCATTGTTAACACCAGGCATCGGGGCCAACGACGGGTTTCCATTATTGATCAATACAGGGCCAGAACCTCCCATAAGAGCGCTCATTTTTCCTTCTGTCTTTTGACGTTCATCGGCCCTGCTTATTTCTTCTAAGTGGATTGATGCCACATCTTCAACAACTCCGGCACCTTTGCGATTGCCACCAAATTTGTTCAAGGCCTTCTCGTTTTCCGTCATTGGTGCAATATGCCCTAGCTCACCCTTGAGAAACTGTGCAGCAATTATAGTTCCGTCCAAGCTCGCCACGAATAGAGAAAGTCCGTCTGGTGACCAAGCAAGATCAGAAATCGACTTCCCAGCCAATTGTTGGCAAATCAGTAGTGGCCGAGAACTGCTAGTATTCCAGATGCTTAGACTCTTATCTTGCCCAGCACATGCAATGACAGTGACCAAAGGCTGTGTGCTATAACCATTTTGATCCGTAGTTTCGGGGCTGAACTCGGTTCTGCTAAACAAACGTGGTGAGAATGTGCAAACCTCTACCGGACCCTCGTGGCCAATTAAATTAATTTCACTATCCCAGGTCCCCCGGTTTACGATTGCAACGGAGCTTACAGGTCCATTGACCGCGTTTGCTGCCGCTATGTGGTTTCCATCCGGGGACCAGGAGCATCGTCGGAAGTATGTTGTAAGAGGTGAAGAAGTAAAAGGTGCCGCAATTGAGTGTTCAAATGTAAAATTGTTCATACACTCATAAGCAGTAGCGTTAGGCGGCGGAGAGGTAAATCGAAACAGCTTGATTGTTCGATCATCACTAGCAGTCGCAAAGTATTTGTTTGCTGGGTCAAATGTAATTCCTTTGACGTGACTTTGATGAACCGAAAGAGTCTTGAGTTTCTCGAAAGTATGCCCTGACCATACAACAATTTTCGAATCCAACCCTACAGACACCATAATCGAAGAATCGTAAGACCAACCAAGATCCTGTACATCGCTATCGTGCCCAATAAGACGCTTAACAATTTTCCAATTTTCTACGGGTGGGGGTTCATTTGTTCCTATTACTTGTCAGTATATATTGTTGCCTGACCGCAGAATTGACAGTTCAAAAATACCGAAGGATGCAGAATGGGCTGCTGGTTGTGTATCCAGTTGATAAATACAAATAATCTTGTCGTCTGCTCCAGAAGCCAGCCATCGTCCATTGGGGGAGAATCGAACGGTATGTATAGTGCCGGAATGATAGCTCATATGACATAATTGTGTTGGCCCTGCAGAAGGGTTTGGCTCAGCTGCGTCTAGAATTGCCTCCGTTGACCAGATTCTGACATGGCCATCTGTTCTCAATATTTAGCAATGCTCCCGGCGACTCCAGTTCTCAGTCTGGATGTTCCTTCATACCTCCAGCAGCTGTCGCCAATCGTTTGCCGTCGGGCGATACATGAAGACTATAAACTTCGTGGTCTTTTTGCTCTCCTAAATTTCGAGGCGCATTGGGCGCAAAAGTTAGTCAAACGCGACCTCAATAAAAACGACACGACCAGACGGGGCTTGGTTAGATTAGTGTGAAGATAGAACAAATAGACTCACCACTATGAGAAAGCCAAGCTGGCTTGATGAATTTCATGGTTTTCACCTATGTAGTTGACGAGGGCAGAATTTCATGTTTGACAGTTCCCGCTTCAACGTCAGATACAATCTACATAGAGCTAGGAAACGCGTCTGCGGTGCACTTTACTAGCGGCCTTTTTATTGTTGCCGGGATCCCCCAAAGTCCCTAGCTTCAGCCAATTAAAACCGATTCTCTACAAGGTTATAAAAAGGTCCCGATAAAGGAATTACCTTTGTCCGATTATCCGAAATTACCTAAGCATCTAGATATATCAGGAGGTCGCACAAATTACCCTGAACAAAAAGGCAAGTCCGGTTTTTTCCCCGCCAACTCTACCTCCTCCCAGCTGTAAGTTCTATCGGAGTTTTTCGTCCATATCAGTATGCGTTGTAATTTTCAATCATCCTAAATCACGACATTTAGTGGTGGCCATGAGGTCTCTAGCTCTATGTTCCTGTCAGCCTCTTGGAAAGAACGATATCTGACCCACGAGCAACGTCGGACTTTGATGCCAAGTCTTGGCCTACATGTTGTGAACGTAATATCTACGGAGGGTTAGGAATTTAAACATCAGAGAGGCGAAAAACTTGAGATGGTGCTTTGATATACAAGAAAAAAGTATGTTATTATTGCTATTGCCATTTTGCTTTAATCAAACATCTATCGAAACACACCCAAATACAACTTTTTTGGCCTTGGCTAAACACAAAAGTAGGAGATATTGCAAGAGCTACATCGAATATCGTCGACCCCTGATCTTCAATGGTCGAGTGGATTTATTGAAGGCGGAATCATTTGACGTGGCCAAAGTTTTAAGGGCGTGCTGGGAGAACGCAGACCAAGCAGTCAGCAAGTCATATACGAATCTCTCCTCTGAGATCAAGCTGTTGATACAACGTTGCAACTCCAGTCCAGAATTTCCCAGCTTCTGCCGAAGAAACCCCTCCAATACCTGCGAAAGCCCGGATACTGTAGGATCGTAGCGATAGCTTGTGGGAAAATAACGAGAAGCTTCAACAAGGTTGCAGTCAGGCATCAGTGTGGTCACACCGCTCAGGGCTGCCTCTAGTGGGGTGATCCCAAGCGTCTCATAGCGTGATGTACAAACGAATATTCCATGCGTTCGTACATTATCAAAAAGTGCATACATGTCGTCCTTCGGGATTTTGGAAGTGACTTTGACATGAGCGCTGTGCTTTTGTGGGACCCGTGCAAGTAATTTCTCGAATGCTGAATCCAGTATTCCTTCACCACCCACTATCAATAGCCGCACAAATTTTCCGCGGTCGAGGAGTGAAACCGCCGAGTCTACCAATAGCTCTATGTTTTTGAAGTAGTCTAGGCGAGCAACTGCGGTGAAAATGAGAGTCCTGTTCTTCGATGAAAAAGATGTAAGTGCTTCGATATTGACCATTTTGTGATGGTGGTAGATACGCATCGAGTGAATCGGTGGATTAAGGGCTCGAATTCGGGCTGGATCGATGCCTCGTTCCATGAGATATTCACCCTGTTTGTTAGAATGCTGTAGAACGTAGGCACGATCACAAGCTTTTAGATGCCACAAGCCCTCCTCCTGGGTCGCTTCCAGATGAGAAGCCTTGTCCCCAGAGCCATATGCTATAGCAGCGAGGTCTTTCGTGAAGTAACGCGTAAAGTCATTGTAGAAAGGACCGTGGTGGGTGACACAGTAAGGCAAACGCTTCGGATGATATTTAAGAAGTGTGTCGGTTTGGTAGTATAGCATTGCTGGTAGACTCTCCGAGAACGTTGCCATGAGTAGAGCTGTGGCAGCGTATAAGGCATATCGAACTTGGACGGTGCTCATGGCGAAGTTGAAAGATAACTTGACGCACGGTGTTGAATCTCTTGTCACAAGCTGTACAATGGGCGACACTAAGTGATCCTGACGGTTATAAAGAATCACCCCGCCAAATAGCCCCGCATCCTCCAAAACACGGACCACTTGTAACGCGAAAGCAGTCGCTCCAACCTTCGCAGGGGAGTTGATGGAACTCGGATAATACCGATCATTCAAGACGAGGATCGCTGGAAGCATTTTGTCGTTGAAGGAGATCTTCATACTGGCTGTCGATTGAAAATTGGAGGTCAAGGAGGTAGTTTTCATATATTCTGGACAGAGTACAAAACTTTGGGATTGTGTAGAGCAAGTCCGAGACAAGGAAGATGTTACTCAATTTATATGATACAGGAAGATAGAGGAAGATAGAGGCAATAGTGATAGTTGCAAGGCCCGGGGCTCCTCAACCCAAACTACTCTCGGCTGAATAGATACGGAAGACGAGGAGAAAAGGGGCGACCAGTCCTCGCGTCACCAAGAGATGCATGTTATTCATTCCGATTTCAAGGCCCATTTTAATAGAGTATGAAACTACTTTCTCACATGCTAAAACCAATCAAACACACATGACGGGGCGGGGATCGAAAATTTCTTTGCCGGACGGATGCTCCTGATATTAAAAGGCAATGCAAGGGATCAAAAGTAGAATCCATGAATAAAGCCTTAGGGTAAGGAATGGCTAGAATCTGCACAGTTGGTCGTTTTCAGTCGACTCTATTTTCAAACATTTGATCATGGCGCAACTACTGACGGGGCGAGTGGGAAGATGCGGAGTGGTGGAGACAGGTTCCATGAAGGAAAAATCGAGAGCTTTCCATATCGAAACTCGGTTCTTTTTTATGCTGGATACTGCAGCTCGAATAAATATGACCACAAAACAAAAAACTGGCATGGTGTAACTTCCCACATGACAGACGGACGGAAATCGAGCGGACCGGTTTTCATGCGTATCCACACGTGCCATACGCCAGGCACAGTACCCATGTGTATTTTGATGTAAATGTTTACTCGTGTCGTACGGCATACGATATGTGCGAGGCATCTGGGAAGGAGAGGATGAATGGCTTTGGTGAAGCACAGCGTCGCTCTCCCGATCCACCTCCCATATTGATGTTACTCAGAAATGCAGACAGCCTATACGTACAGTGCAATGTGATTTCAAGACCAATTTGACTGCGAGGTCACTTTATAGAGATAATATAAGAGCCTAAGCACTCATTGTAGTGTTAAGAATAACTGGGCCCCTCGTATTCAAGCATTGTCGACCAAATTAAGTTGGAACTGATGGCCATGCAAACTATCAACAAACGCATATGGAACGGGCAGTAAAACCAGTAAGGTTTAACACTAGCCAATACACCACACCAGAGCCCGGCTATTCGCTGTCTTCACGTAACATCTCAAGCCATAAAATGACGAGATGTTGGGGTTAACTCGATCACACTGTAACATCAACTCGATTGGAAACTTTTTGGGACAGCACGTGACACATGTTTTTTAGAGTTTCGTCTCGACCTCGCTCTTTCTTCCTTTTGCAGTTTCACGTCATGCCTTTTCCCCTCCTACATTAAACTGCCAGTTCATAGCAAATTTTCACGATGACAAAAGCACAACCTTCGGATAGTGGGGGCCGATATCACATTTTGACGTTGCTAGGCTCTCCCAGTGGAACAGCGATTGTGACGATGTTCAACGGCCGATCCGTTACTCCCGCTTTCTCTGGGGTAACCTGCAGCGATACATGCAACGTGATAGAAATGAGTTTTTTGGTCTCAGCTTTATATACTACTGTACACTCGTCTCGTCTGATTGACGTGTGCAAATACGATGTTTACTCGCCTGCTGACGGACTATCACCGTGTCTCCACTTACCGCATATCCCTGTTGAATGTGCAAGGCAGGTACGAGGACGATGGTTGATAAGTCTTATCTTGATATAGTAGAATCATGGGGACATAGTACTGTTCTCTTTCCTCATCTTAAAGTTTCCCCAAGAAAACCAACCTCTTCATTATCGTATTGAAGTATCGAATCTGAACGATGAGTGTCACGCGATCTCAGACCACAAGTAGACCTAGCAATGAGCACATTACTACTTCGACTTACCTCGACACACCTTGTCTATTAGGTGAAATTCCTATGATACATCGTTCTTTCAAATTCGGTTTCTTACAACTTCCTCCAATAATTTCACCGTCCGTTCAGCTGTTGGGAGTCGCGGTCATTTGCCTACTATGTCCTGGTATGTTCAATGCCCTCAATGGGCTTGGCGGAGCCGGGTTAGTAGCCCCTGGTCCAGCGAATGAGTCGAATATCGCTCTCTACTCTTGTTTCGCAATTGTGGGGTTCTTTGCTGGTTTCATCGTCAATGTGGTGGGATTGAAGTCATCTCTCTTTGTCGGTGGCGTATCATATGTGGTCTACGCTGGTAGTTTTCTCGCTTACAAACACATCGAGAATCGAGGCTTCTTGGTCTTTGGGGGGGCGTTCTTGGGGGTGTGTGCAGGCCCATTCTGGGTGGCACAAGGGGCCATGTTAATATCCTATCCTTCAGATCAGCAGAAGGGTCGTTCTACAGCTTGGTTCTGGGCCATATTTAATAGCGGTGCTGCAATAGGAAGTCTAGTGAGTAAATTCATTCCTCCGTTCGAACCTAAGAACCTAACTATTTCTGCAAAGGTCACTCTTTGTCAAGAACTGCAAATAAGCACTAGCAATGTTGCTTCTGACAATACGTATATCACCATCGTTGCACTAATGTTAGCTGGAACGGTATTGTCTCTTTGTCTATGTCAGCCTAAAAATGTTAAAAGGGAAGATGGGTCTCATGTTCAAATCACTGTGACGTTGGAGAAACACTGGCAAGATGAAGTTGGGCACTTTTGCAGAGTGATTCGCAAAGATTATTTTATCCTTCTACTTTTCCCTATGTTCCTTACGTCAAATTGGTGCTATCCATACCAATTTAACACCTTCAATCTTAGAACATTCAATATTCGCACCAGAGCTTTGAACAACTTCCTCTATTGGCTATCGGAGATTCTAGGTGCGTTAGTGGTGGGCCATACTTTGGATAATGACCGTCTTAGCCGATCCGGTCGAGCGAAGGGACTAGTCATCGGACTTGGACTTCTAACTTTCGGGGTCTGGACAGGTGGATATATATGGCAGAAAGGGGGCTATCATCGAAGAGATTCTATCGCCGAAGGCCAGAAATTAGACTTTGACGGTGCCGATTACCTTGGGCCCATGTTCTTATATATGGCTTATGGAATTTTCAATTCAATATGGCAGAATTGTGTATATTGGTGAGTAACATTTCAGTTTATGGCAAGAGTCTTCGCTGACATGTTGTAGGGTTCTGGGGAAATTCACAGGTGACACTCGAACAGCATCGATATACATCGGCTTTTACAAAGGCATCCAGTCTGCAGGTGGTGCGATCAGTTACCGCATAAATAACTCGAATATTTCTGCAATTAATGAGCTTTTGATTTGCTGGGTTTTTCTCGCTGTTTCACTGGTGATCGCGGCGCCAGTTGTCATTCTCAAGATACGAGACGAAGTGAATGGGAAAGATACGTCTGGGGAACAAACAGCTACAGAAGCGGGCCCTGCAGAGATTTCTGAAGAAAAAGCAAGCATTAAAGGAAGTTCAAAGAAATGAATCGAGAGGGAGCATCTTGAGAAAAAGTTGGAAACGCCATCAGCGTGATCATTCATTTCTATGTATATTGGGCGATCTGGGTGTGTGAAAATTGGTATTTGGGATTTAGCCAGCGATCTGAAAATAATTCTAGATTTGGTAGATGATATTTTCAAAATGCACATGTCAAAATCACACCTGTCAAAAACGCAGTAGATGGTACGATCTTCGTGTCTTCTGCACCAGCCTTCTCACGACTTTTCGTTACACTTTGTGTCACCTGCAACGCCACCTCGGTCTCTCCCAACCGTGAAACATGTCCTATCAAAATATCGAAGCTAACTTTTCGAATGCATGTGTTGCATGTTCGGGAGCCCGCAATTCGCAACAACAAGGACTTGGGACGTGTGATTGGCCGCACTGGATGATGCAGAAAGCCGACGGCCTCAACATGCTCCTTTCTTAGCCGAACGCGAGGGAAGCAATCAGTTGTAAGATTCAACGGGAAAGATGGTCATGCACAAAAAGTTTAATTTCATGTGGGAGTGTAAACCGATAAATTTGTGCGACCACGCAGAAAATTTCAGATAAGGATGAGCAATAACTGAAAATATCTCCAAGCTGATGCAGAGAGCCTCAATGCATATAGATAGTTTATGCCGTGTTTGGGGGGCGTTCCAAAATTCCATTTCGGATTTTTGGCGCTTGGTACTACCAATTTGGATAACCATGTGACTGACGTCCAGCAAAGTGCTGAAATACCAACTGAGATATTTGTGCAGTACCGGGTATACATTTGCCGTTCCAATGTACTTGATATTCGACCGGGAGCTACATACTTCCCTTGGCTCGGGGAATTATCATCACAGCTCAAGGCCGGAGATTTGCATTCAGGATAAGAAGATATGCTTTACTTCATCTCCACTGATCAGAGAATTTACACCGGAAAAGCGCATGATGCGGGATGGTGCGGTTTCCAAGTAATAATTGGCTCGAAATGATGATGTTGACGAGGAACAAATTCGTATTCGTCCATTGCCGTCCCTTCAGTCAAGGCAAATGGAACAACCCAATGAGCTGGATATATACTCTTCCCATCGGTAGAGTGCAATTACTCAAAAAACCCGATGGAAATTCCGGAGAGGCAGCGGACTTCTTAAGGACATTTTCTATTCCTGTTCATCGCCGCATTTTCATCTGAAATAGTTGGGAAGATTCTTGATATGCCATATGATTGGTAGTGCTTGCGATAACAGATCACTGAATTAGCCATCCGAAAGCCCTAATCAGTGGTGTTCCTGTATCAAGAAATTGATGTTCTATCAATGCCCTAAAATTCATCTCACCGCCTTGACTCGCAAGGAGATTGATATGTATGGGCAGAATTATTGATTGATTAATGTTATTGGCAAAAGAAAAGCATACATAATACACGCCATAAGCGACGTCCGCCTTGACATGTAACAAATCACCAGCGATAAAGGACATTACGTTAATATGTTAAAAATTATCTTTACAATTCATCTAAATCTATACCGTCTATCAAATCAGAAAAATTTCAGCATCGAAACCTTGATCTCATCATAGATCAATAAACTATCTCCCTCCGTCTTCCCTGTTCTTCTCTCACGAATCCCAAATAGGACCAAAAGCTGGCACTCCAAGATATTCCAGATCTTGCACAAGGTCTATCGTTAACTTCGGGTTCGAGATGACTATCACAGCCTCTGAACCCGAGTCGCGATATTGCTGAAGTACAAGTGGTAATGTTTTAGGTCGTCCCATAGTCGATGTATTATGAATATAAGCCCTATCTCCTAATGCCGTAATGACAGCACCAATTTCCTCTCCATACGTGGTCAGCGGATCACGTGTTGACCAGAAAAGACAGACGCGATCGCGAGTGGCGGGGGCCAGAATCACCGGGAGACAAGGCGCGATTCCGGAACCGGTGGCTACGAGGAGGATTTTTTGGAACATGGGCGCGATGCGCATTACGCCGCATGTGGGTGTACGTCGCACCCATATTGGCTTCTGGGGTGGATTTTGAATGAGTCGTTTAGTCCAATCGCCGGCGTTGGAGATGATGAGGGAGAAGCCCTGTTGGCCTGGTACGGCTACAGTGGCAAATGCGTGCCATTCGAAGAGAGGACTGGTTGAGAGTCGGATGGTGGTTCCAGGCAGGGGATTGGTGTAATCGAAATAGATACGCAATGCGTGGTTTGAAAGTCGCTCGGAGCGAACAGGGATTTTGCGACAGTTGAGCCAGGTTATGACGATGCTGAAGGTGGCAATAAAGAGAAGCCATATATTGGGGCTGGTAAATAACGATGTTGCTAATGTCTGGGTTGGTAGACGATTGATATTTGTATCAAGGACAGTCAATGACCATAACAGTGCAAGAGATGACCATCCGGCCAGTCGATGGACGATTTCGAACGCATTATGAAGTTTCGCACGGATAGTTGGATGGGCCATAACGACCATGGCGATAAGAAGAATATCCAATAGGTAAGTGATGATTAGAAGGGCTATCTTTTGAGCAGACATTCTTTCATACATATATCGATAAGTGAGTTCGACCGTGTAAAGGATGAACCAAAATGTGGCAGCCACAGCACATCCGCTATGAAAACCTCCCAAATGGTATATTTTTCCAACTCTTCGACGAAACCATAATGGCGCAGTAGATGGAACCGATGCGCAAATGGTATATAGGAGGTTAACTATATGCTCTTCACGGATGAGGATGGAAATGGCGAGATTTATTGAGAAAGCTAAAGCGCATGTCTTTTTGTTTGGACCATGCAGGAGCCAATCGTAAAGAAATTCCACAACACCAACTAGATTGGAGGTGAAAACAAGTGTGAATAGAAGCCGATACTCAGAAGACAAAAATCTATACCACCGCAGGATGGTGGACGGTTTCTCCCATTTTTCTAAACTTTTCGTGTCGTTCGACATCTTCTCGATAGATGCTATTAGCACGTGAACTCTTCGGGTCTATGTTGAAAGACCCTCGTGCGGTCTCTGGGAACCACCAGCTATAGCTCAGAAGCGGCTGTGATATAGTGAGGGGGAAAACCTACCCTACTCTCTCACTAAACCACTGGTGTTAAAGACGTCGATTTCTCTAAGCAAGATCAGGATTTTGTTTCCTGGGTGCAAGTCGTCGAGGGTTCTGTCCAGGCCCTGAAAAGAATAACGAGATTCTATTGAAAGGATGAAGGGAAGCAAGCTTTGATCTGGTCGTCGATAGATATCAGTATAACAAGTTCCAACAAACATGACATAGGTTGAAACGAGAAATTTATTGTAACAAACTCAAGCGGTTTCGCAATAACGGTAAGAAAAGCGAGATGGTCGATCTTCATAAGTTAGGAGGATCCTGCCAAGGAGATCACTCTAACCATCCTGGCGCAGAACTATGACCTACCATAGTAATGAGGGCAAATACAACCGACTGAACCCCTACGCAAAGATCACAAAATTCTAGAAATCAAGAAAAATAGAATTGGGAAAACTGAAAGATTTTCGTTAAATAATGGATTAATTCTAAAGAAAAATCTACACAGAGGGGCCAAATACGATACGTCCTTCTTCTTCAGATCCATAGTACATAGTAGGAGTATACGAGGCTCCAGAGCTCCGCTTTGAATGGATATTCATCGCCAACTTCGGGGAAGAGGACATTCTACTGTACCACCATCGCTACGCGGCTATACGGCATTTCAGATTTATCGCGTGTTTAGTCTTCTATTTCTGCATGCAGCATGCTGCATGCGTGATCGAGGGCACCGAGTAGTTAGTTGTTCTAGGGCTATATGGAGAATAGGTGGACATGGAGCACTTAGCGAGACCTGTCGTTGATGTCAAATTACCGAAACAGTAGAGCATTTCCCGTTCTAGATGTCTTCTCTAGCGGCTTCTCCGAATTGGGGGCCCTGCTATTATCCTGGTCATGCACTAGGTAGTTTAATTGACTACTACTCATGCTGCCTGAAAATAGGAAGGTAATATGGCTTAAAGATAACAACAACTACAAGGGCATTGTCCTAATCAATTAACGATATCTTTCATACTTTCTAGTAGTATAAATGATAGCTTTTTATGTTCTTATATATTCATATACTTTCAATAGCTTAAGTCTAATAATAGTTCCTTATTATTATTATTGTTATTATGAAAGTAATAAACAAACAAGATTACAAACAAGATTACGAACATCGTAACCATTACGTCTACGTCTTATACGAATAAAATTAGATTCGTGTACGCCGGTGAGGATATACGGAGTATATGTGCTAGGAAGCTCTTCAAGCTAATAATCTATAAGTCCCATCTATTATCAAATGCCCCACATCTAACGGCTATAATTGCTTGTTCTAATGATCATGGATATCATTCAAAATTCGGATTAGACTGATCTGCACTACAAATAATTCACTAAAATAACTTTCCCAAAACGCACGGGCCTAAATGCTTTGTTGAATTGGGGCTTATCCAAAACCCTCCCCCTCTCCCCCTTCTCTCCCTTCTCCCCCCCTCTTTCCTGAGTGATTCCATATATTTCTTCTTTGCAGATCGCTTGCTAGACTCAGGAGAGAGTGGATGGACAGAGTGGGTTGGTCGTAAAAGGTATGTTCGTCCGTCGAAACTCCACAAGTCCATTGCACACTGCTAAAACAGAGGCTACATCATGTACATGACATCAAAGTGGATAGAAGACCTCATCAATATGGATACTTTTTTGTCCACCTTTGTATCAGCCACGTGGAACCTAAAAACCTAAATGTTGTATGAACTAGCTAATTGAGTTTATGGTAGAATGTAGGAAGGAGTGGGGTGAGGGTCTGGGCCTAACCGAGGGAGAGGGGCTTGTTGGTTGGAAAAGATAAACAGTTAGTAAGAAAGTTTTATTTTGAGGTTTTATTAAATGTATTTATAGTTTTTAGGGAAAAGTGAAAGTGAAAAATTGAGTAATAGTTAAGAATATAATATTTTATATCAAGAAGTAATTTGAAATTTAAAAAATTTATTATATAAAAAATAATACTTTTAACAGGATAATTAATTATAATATAATTTTTCTATTATATTAAATAGAAACCTGAAATTCTAAAAGATAAAAATAAATAATAATACTAAATTAATAATCTAATTTTTAAATAAAAAGTAGAATATATATAATTGTATTAATAATTTTACTTTAATATTTTAATATTTTTATATCTATTTAAAAGTATTATTTATTTTATATATTATATATTATATTTTATATATTATATATTATATTTTATATATTATATATTATATATTATATATTATATTTTATATATTATATATTATATATTATATTTTAT
>NGKJ01000039.1:14956-41977 GCA_002162495.1 Myriosclerotinia curreyana | reverse complement strand
ATATATTATATATTATATTTTATATATTATATATTATATATTATATTTTATATATTATATTTTATATATTATATATTATATATTATAATTTATAATTTATAATTTATAATTTATAATTTATATTTTATATTTTACAATTTGAGTTCAATACAATAGAAAGAGTATGTTTTAATCATTTATTTTATTGAAAGAATCCATGTTATATAATATTGTTGTTGAAAAGTAATTAAAAAGGCAGAAAAAGTAGTTATAACCGAACCGATCCGCATACGCTTCCATAGACCTCGCTCAGCGAGGCTCGCTGGCCTAGCCTTCCATCAGCGCTATCAGCTCAGCTAGGTGAGTGATCGACTACTGTGATGATCATCCAATTCATGGAACTCTGAGTTGTCACTTCGTAATTTGTTTTCGATTTTGAAAGTGCGAACTTGCCATATTTTGCCACTGCCATCTGTTTTTCCTTTCGTGGATGGATGGGTGGATCTAAAGGAGGTCATAATACCGTCTGGGAACAAATGTTTGATCAGGTGGCGCATTGCTGGCATACAGGCGCAGACAATGCCGGTTTGAGTCTCAACGATCGACCAGATGACGAGGGGAACATACTCTTCTGTGGGGCGGAAATCAAGGTTAGATGGATATCACATTTGTTACTTGTAGGATGTCAAGAATTTGAAGGGCTTACTCGTAGGATTGGTGGTATTATTAAAGATAACGAGGTAATTCAGTCGGATAATACTGATGGCAGAGACACTGAGAAAGAAATTAGTAACGAGAAACATCTTTGTTGGAAGAATTGCTTACAAAAGGCCGACACTGAACATGAAAAAAAGCTCAAGCTTCTTTTTGAGGTTGACTTGCAGCTTCCATAGTTCTGGGATGGGCAAAAATAAGATGGAGAAATCTTGGACGATATTAATGCCGGCGGCGAAAAAGGTTTGTAGGTTGATATTATTGCATGTTCCCGCAATGACACCATTCCACCTCCTCCAGTAATAAGGAATGGGGTCGCATGAGAATATCGTAGCCATGATGAAGGAGATCCCAATGGCTATTGTGGCTCCGGAAAGGATCCAGGCTGCGATTCTGAAATTCCTACTGGGGAAAATCTTCATGACAAAAAACAATAGTGAGAGCTTCGTTACAGTTAGGATGGAAAGGTATAAAATTTCATCAGCCATAAATAACTACGAAAGTTATGTTAGTTTCGTCTTTCATTCAGAAGCTATGATAGCCAGGGGTTGTACACACTGCGAAGACTTTATCCAGATTTTTGATTTCGACGTCCCACATATTCAAGCCCAGTCCCGCATTGATCACTAAACGTGTAAGAAATACCACTCTCAAAAGGTCACTTAGATAGACTTACTGGTCATAAGAACATACATATATGGAATGGTAAGTATCTATGCCGATTAGAACCTTTTTGATATTGAATATAGGCAGGGGGACTTCACTTACCGCCGCAATAACCATGAGCCAGTCGGCAATGTCGAATTTATCCATAAGTTTCCATTTCACCCACAAACGGAGAAGAATGCAGACTTCAGAAAAAATGGCAAAGACCCACGCAACCACCTGCAAACCATGCTTGTAATTCTCCTCTGGCACTCCACACCCAACTTCAGTGATTTTAGCCACCTCTAGATATAGTTGTTAGCATGCCGGAATGAGACGAACTGAGGCGCGCAGAACTGCGATAGGGAGATATCGTACCTAAAGTTTCAGTGACGGTGCAATTTGTAGCCATGCAGGCAGATGCCGACCCCAACAATGCGGCATCGTGGCAGATACACGTGGTATCAGTGGTACTACATGTTGACGCTTCTACTGCCGGTAAAAGACAATTTACCTAAATAATAAATGTCAGACAGTCTTCCGTGCCTATAGATAGAGTGTTCGCTACTAACTGCACAAGTTGGGAGTTCAGCAACAAGTGCGGCAAAATCTGCAGCTTGAGCAAAGCCGAACAAGGCAAAGGCAAAGAGAAGTATGGCAGTAATGAACTTCATCTTAGGCTTCGTGACTCTCGACGATTGAAAGGTATCGGCCGGTGTACTCCAGGCGTGCTATTTGTTGTAGGATCGAACAAATTTTCAGCAAGCTTTGTCAAAGGATATAAAGATAAAAATAACAAGTGCAGCTGTCACAACACATCCGAGAGTGGAGGAAGGCAAAAGTTAAATAGAATGGAATCTAAAGAGAGGATCTGACTCCTTGATGTAACTCATCAACACTTTTAATCTTTATTATCGTTCGTTACCAGCAACAAAATACAAAATCCAGAGACTTGTCCCCGCTGACAAAGATATGTAGATCGCAACCATAAAGCAATTTGAAGGGATGATTTCTGGAATATTAAATGCAGGAACCGTTATACCTGGGAAATTGGAGTTGAGCAAAAATCACCCATTATTATCTAACTCGTTGCGACATAAGAAATTCATGTTTTGATACAAGGGAATATCGACCACTCTACCTTGCAAATCTCTGAAACTTTCAAAGACTTGTAGTAAAGATGTTGAGTAAGTTGTACTGTATTTTCCGAGCAAATTTTCAGAAGCCACCTGCTTTGATCCAATGAGAACATCAGCTTCTTATTATTCTCGAGAAGCAATTTATGCCCTTAGATTACGATCCCCCTTTCCGGAACAATATATACTTTTCCGCGGGGTCTTGGGGGTAAGGTTTCAACATTAAAGTTTACTAGGGGAATATATTAAACGGGATGCGGGAGCTTTCAGACGAGTACTAGTAGTACGGAGGTTCCCGTTATTATAGTCGAGACTATACTAAATTTGGCTCTATAAAGTCTATGTAAGCACCCTCACAAGCTTAGCGAGCACACCCTCACAGGCTTAGCGAGCCTATAAGCTTCAAGCTTGCTTTCATTTTCGAGTTAATTTTAACTTTAAATAGGTATAAGCTTTAAGCTTTGATATTTTATTATAGATTATTATAACTTATTATAGTTTATTATAATTATAATTAAAAAGATTACTCGATGATTTATAAATTAATTATATTATTTTATATTAATATGTTATTTTAATATAATAAAATAATATATTAATATTATATGTTTTTTACTAATAGAGTAATTATATTAAATGAAAATAAAGTTAATTCATTAGATATAATTTGGAAAATTTTGTTTTTATAGAAATAGAGAGTAAAATAAACAAATTATAAAAGTATCTTTAAATAGATTGAAATTCTTATCAATATAGCGTTCTACTGCTCTTTCAAGCGCTTTAATAAATGTGAGTAAACTTCAAAGTTCATTTAACCTGTCAAATTAAGCGCACAGTTAACATCCTAAGACTTTTATTGAGTCTTCGTATTGCCCGGATCCGCTAAATCGGGATTTTATTAAGGTCCGCTTAAAAGCCGTTAGTATCATAGTATGATAGATTATTATCCTATTTGCCGACTTTTTGGCCGCACAAGTAGCGGTCTGTTATACTCTCCTCCCCCCTAAATATTTCAACGATCGTGAAATATTCAACGATCGTGGAATATTGGGTCATATTATTGTAGGGGCCTTTGAACTAGTAGAATATACCATTGAATGATCGTTGTAGCTAGCTTATATTATCATTATTGTACTCTGTAGGTCGTACTCACTATGTAACGTTTATTCAGCGAGGGGAAGTAATGATACATCGGAAGCTACTCTTACTCAATTAGTTTTTATTCCCGAACTATGTGGAGCATTACCCCCATTCCCGGTACATTGGATAGTAAAGAAGATGAGATTATTTCCTAATTGACGTGTGATCTGCAGGTACCCAAACTGTAACGGTGTGTCTCCAGTGCTCCACCGGCCCAGGCTCCCCTAGACTGCAAAGTTTGTACTTTAGTTCATGAAAACGTCACATCAATAATCAGTTACTCATGCCGCCAGGAAGTCTAGTATGTGCCTTAAAATAATCGTTTACTCTTGTTCCTGAGTTGTGGAGTTTCTGGCGGCATGAGTATCTTCGTTTCAACTTTCTAGTCTCCCCCCCTTAAAAAAGGTCAAATTTTTAGGCTTGCTCCAAGCCTAATATTTAACCTCTGTTCGGGGGGGAAACCTTGAGGCTCAAGCTTAAGGGGCTGGCTTCCTTTTATCCACTTTCCATATCTCAACTTATTTTATCAAGAAAACCGTAATATGATGGGATCGCTGCTGCTAGCCATGCATAGTGTTTATCTTTTGACCTTTCTGGCTTGTTTAATTTCCCTTCCCGGATTGCTGGTTCTCGACTTCGAGTTCAAGTGATCCAATCAGGAGTTTGCCATTTACCAGTTGCCATTTGCAATGCGATTGGTGATCACAATTTGATTTTAGTGAGATGTGGAAGGGAATCTACGAACCAATTCTCGTCGATATATAAGCAGTTGAAACTTCATCCAAGACCACTTTTCTTCACCATCCACACTCTTTTATACAACCATCCACACTCTTTTATACAATCATCCACACTCTTTTATACTTTTAGTTTCTTTTGGGTGGTTTCAATCATGAAGAATTTCAACCTCATATCATCATTTGTGCTTTTGGAGACTGTTTCCAATGTTGTAGCATTCCCTTCTGGTTCTCTTGCGAATTTCGACTTAAATACTCCAATTGGCCTTAACCAACTCAAAAGCTCCCCTGGGCCTATCACTGAGCGTTCCCTCATTTCACTCCAGACCATCATCAAGGAAGTTAATTCCATTACTAAGTATGCAGCAAATGTAACTGTCTTCGATCCTGAACGTCAAAGGATCGATGGTAAGTCGGGGCGATGCAATCACCATATCAGAAGTAAAAGCTTACACAAACTCAGTTACCGGTGAGCATGAGTTCAGGATGCCTGACTACGCCAATGGTGATGTGCGTGGCCCATGTCCTGGATTGAATGTCTTGGCCAATCACGGATATCTGCCACGAAATGGCTTTGCTACTGTCAGTTCTCACAATCATGAAGAGACCCTTGCAGCGTGAAACTGACATCTTTTTAGATTCTTGAATATATACAGGGCGTTGAGTGTAAGATAAGACTATCAGAATACCAATATGGAAACTTTGAACTGATGTGGCGCAGTTTTGGGAATGGGCACTGATATCGCTACTGTCCTGGGTGTTTACGCAACGGTTTTAGGAGGAAATCCTTTCTCCCTTACCGCAGGTGCCTCTATGGGCGGGCCATCAAATGACCCCGACGCGCAGAACGCTCTTGGCAACTTGGGTGGACTTCTAGGTTAGCTTAACCATCCAGCGCCAACGTTCCATATGGTTTGCTTACCCAGAAATAGGAACCCCAAGGGGCATTCTCAATACGCACAACATCTTTGAAGTAGACGCATCTATTACCCGAAGTGATCTGTATGATTCAGACGGAGATGCCAATGAAATGAATATGGAATACTTCATGGAGTTGTACAACATGCAAAAAGATGCCGAGGAGCCTAATTACACCATCGATGTCTTCTTCGATCACGCATTGAACCGTTTCAATCACAGCGTCGCCACCAACCCTAACTTCTATTATGGGCCATGGTCTGGGTGGTTCGTCCGTAATGCCGCTTACTGCTTTGGTGCACGAATTCTCAGGAATGCTTCTGCAGAGTTCCCTGATGGCTCTATGAGTATGTAACTTTAGCTCACCATCCATTCTGCGTGCGCGACGGCTAACAATTCCTGCAACTTCGTGTAGACAAGGAAACCCTTAAGGCTTTCTGGGGTGTAACTGGTCCCGAAGAGAACATGACATATATCGCAGGCTCTGAACGTTTCCCGGAGAACTATTACCGTCCCGCAACCGACTATTCAGCTGTTGAATTGTGGGGTGACATCCTCACTCAGGCCAGCATCGAGCGTCCTGAACTCTTAAGGTAAGCAAACTCTTCTATATCTATTCTCGATGTATCAGCTAACATACTATTACAGCTTTGGAGGCAACACCAACGGTGTCAACACCTTCACCGGTGTTGATGTCGAGAATCTCTCCGGTGGCGTGGTCAATGCGGCATATCTAGCCAAGGGAAACAACATGCTCTGTTTCGCCTTCCAAATCCTCGAAGAAGGTGCCCCAAACATTGTTGGCTCCCTTTATGCTACTGCCGGGCCGGTGCTAGAGTTACTACTCGACCTCATCAAACTCCCTTTGGCATCACTGGAGTGCGACAATGCTGCTTTCAAGAATCTCGGAATCAACGGTCAAAATTTGTTGTCTAATATGAAGACTACCTATCCTGGTGCTGCCAAGAGTGGTGTCTTCATTTAGATTCCATTGTTTGCTTGTAATAATAAGCGCCGCCAAATATCTTAATAGCAGTTAGGACTCCATTGTACTTCACTTCTCAAGTAATTCTTAATCCCACGTAGACATTTGGGCATTTCCCTTGCCATCGCTATCCCTCATAAGTGACTTGACGCATGATAGAGC
Organism: Myriosclerotinia curreyana; assembly: GCA_002162495.1. Classification (NCBI taxonomy): domain Eukaryota; kingdom Fungi; phylum Ascomycota; class Leotiomycetes; order Helotiales; family Sclerotiniaceae; genus Myriosclerotinia; species Myriosclerotinia curreyana. The sequence continues at coordinate 35,561 of NGKJ01000039.1, read as the reverse complement.
AGAGATTAATATACTTCGTAGCTGAAGTTTATCCCATGGAAGTTGCAATATTAAAGCCGCGATGGGAAGGTAGAGATCACGATATTAAAAATTGTTCAATCTTGATACAAACTATATGATTGAGGTCTTGTGGTGAAACAATGAAAAAGCCAAATCTTGTAATCTGCAATCAGATTTAGTTGATTTTGACATCGCCATTGAAAAAGGGAGCATCTAAGAGTACCTAGGTTAAGAACGAGAGAGAGGTATGGTAGGTCTGTTGAATAAGTACGGTCCAGAGTTTATAAAACCCATCGGCTCAACACACTTGCCTTTATCTTCATAAATCCGAAAAAATTCATGAGCTTTTCATGAGCTTTGGTTGCATTTAAATTTGACAAGAGAAGAGAACCCATGTGGCAAGAACAAAATCCATCTAAGATAATATCAACACGTGACAGCGCGATCTTGCCAATCAGCAACAACGATTAGCAACGCGATTTTATTATCATATAGACGCGACAGCCAGGTTAGACAGCCCTAGACAATACAAAAAAATAACAACATAGCAGCAATACCATCATACGCGGCAGAAATGTCGGATAATGAATATGGTGACATCGATGAAGACGTTTGGGATAAGGCTGAAGCCTTAACTCAAGCGTCGCAAACGCTTCCATCCGATTCTCCATATCGGCGAAAGCGAAGGCGAATCAGCTCAGACGAAGAGCTCGACGATGACGACGACTCAATTGCGCGACGACGACGATCGCGGGACTCTATACGTAGCGAAAATGATGAAGGCGACGAGAAAAAGAAGTCGAAATACAGGATACATCTCGGTGCGGAGGAAGTGCCGGCGGCAGTCATCATGGGGGCCACACAAGCAGATGGAATGCCAGATTCTAGTCCTTACAGAATCAGAGGACCGATATACAGAAAACCGAGGCCTCCTATTCCACCAGAACAAGAGCCCAAGTCTGCGCCAGCACTGGCCTCTATCTTTCGGCCTGTCAAAGCTCAGAAACCGAATAGTGTTCCCGCACCCGCCATGGCCTACGATTTCTCTAAAGAGCTCGAGGATCTGCCCTCTGATGCCTTCTCTCCAAGTCCGCCAGAGCAACGCATGACAAATGGTCTTGCTACCATTGAATCATCGCCATCATTAGAGTTCGCACAATCATTTCGTTCTCAGCGGCTGGTCGCACCACAGAATGGTCTTCGCCAAACTACACTCTTTGGTGGGCGTGCTCCTGATCAGGTGCCATCTGCTACTCAAGCCAAAAAGGTTCATAATTATCTGGTAGATAAGGTACCCGAACCGCCAACTCATCATTCCCTTGACCGAGAGGCCATTAAAACATGGGTGTATCCCAATAACTTGGGACCAGAGCGGAGATATCAATACACTATTGTACACAAGGGTCTTTTTAACAATCTTCTAGTAGCTCTACCGACAGGTCTAGGGAAGACATTCATTGCAGCAACCATTATGCTCAACTTCTTCAAATGGACGAAGGACTCACAAATAGTTTTTATGGCCCCCACAAAACCTTTGGTCTCTCAGCAAGTTAAGGCTTGCTTCGAAATTGCGGGCATACCGAGATCATCGACGACTATGCTCACGGGAGACCAGTCGCCCGCCTTGAGAGCCGAGGAATGGGCTGAAAAGAGAGTATTCTTCATGACACCACAAACTGTCGATAATGATTTGAAGACAGGTATAGCTGATCCTAAGAAGATTGCGCTGCTTGTTGTCGATGAGGCACATCGAGCAACTGGAAAATACGCTTATACCAACGTTGTCCAATTTCTACGAAGATTCAACAAGAGCTTTCGTGTGCTTGCTTTGACAGCAACCCCTGGGTCAACGGTAGAAGCAGTCCAAGAAGTAATTGATAACTTGGAGATTGCCGAGGTGGAGATTCGAACAGAAGAGTCTATAGATATTAAGGAGTACGTACACCGGCGAGATATTACTGAGGTTCTCATAGACCCTTCCGACGAAATTATCATGATTAAAGACCTTCTTAGCAAAGCACTCCAACCGCTCGTTAACCAGCTATGCTCGCAAAACGCCTATTACAATAAGGATCCTATGGGGCTGACTCAGTTTGGCATGCTCACAGCTAGAAAAGCATGGATGGCATCCGGTGCAGGCAAAACTGCACATATGTCTGTCAAAGGGATGGTAAATGCCTTGTTCAGTGTGCTGACGAGTATGGGACATGCCATAAAACTCCTTAACTACCATGGAATTGGGCCATTCTTCTCGAACATTAAGGACTTCCAAGCGGAGGTTGAGGGAAGCAAGAGTGGGAAATATAAGAAAAAAATTGTCAACAGTCCCGACTTTAAGAAAATGATGGACCGGATTCAAAGTTGGGTCAACAAGGAAGACTTTATTGGCCATCCAAAGCTCACTCATTTGTGTGATACGGTGTTGAATCACTTTCTTGATGCTGGCGCCGGTTTGATGGGTAACAATATGCCAGCTTCAAGCACTAGAGTTATTGTGTTCGCGGAATATCGAGATAGTGCCGAAGATATAGCACGAGTACTTAATAGACATGCTCCAATGATTAAAGCTTCCGTCTTTGTAGGTCAAAGTGACTCGAAGCGCTCGGAAGGTATGAATCAGGAAAAGCAGCTGGAAACTATTCGTAAATTCAAAGCAGGGAGCATAAATGTTATAGTTGCAACTAGTATCGGAGAAGAGGGCCTGGATATTGGAGAAGTCGATTTAATTGTGTGTTATGATTCTTCTTCATCACCAATTAGGATGCTACAACGAATGGGTCGTACAGGAAGAAAGAGGGCTGGTAAGATTGTCCTCCTTCTCATGCGTGGAAAGGAAGAAGATTCATACAAGAAGTCGAAGGACAACTATGAGCAGATGCAGAAGATGATTAGTTCTGGGTCTCGCTTTACTTTTCGCCACGATCTATCGGCTCGCATCCTTCCTAGAGATGTCAAGCCCGAGGTAGACAAACGTTGGATTGAGATTCCTCCAGAGAATACTCAAGATCCATCTATGCCGGAACCTAAACGACGTGCTAAAGCCAGGAAGAAACCAGCCAAAAAGTTCCACATGCCTGATGGTGTCGAGACAGGTTTTCGCAAAGCTTCGAAGCTTAATAGTAACGGAACGGATTCTTCTTTGACAAATCTTGGTGTCAAGAGAAAACCAAACGAGCTTCATGATAACGAACTGGCGCCAGTCCCCTTACTCGACTCTGTATTACTAAGTGCGAAGGATATGGCAGAACTTGATCGTCGTTATCTGAAAGTGCCGGATGGTGCTATGGAAGAAGTTGAAATGCCCGATTTGTCAGCCCAACCAGTCACGCAGCGATCTTTAACCTCGACAGCCAAAGTATTGCACGGAAAATACACCCAAAGATGTGTCAGTCTATTCAACAAGCTATCGAGATCTCAAGGACCCGAGGATCGCAACATCAAGCCATACGGAGACCAACCACAATCTAACTTCGGCAGAATGCCACCTATGCCATTAGAAGCAGAACTACGCGCCAAAGCCCCCAAGGCTTCAAAAACTACACAACTTCCCAAATCTCCTAAAGCCCCCAAAATTACATCCGCGCCCAAGAAGCCGCCCGCATCTAAAAAGTTCTCATCCAAAAAGACTCCAGCACGTCGTAATCGCCCTCTCCAAAACGAGAATTCCGACTCAGAAGATAGCATCGCATCTATGGCCATGGTATCCAATCTTCGCTCCTCTCAGATCCCTCAGCCAACACCTGATTCTGAAGAAGAAGGGCCAGGTGAACGAGTGGATAGAACTAGTGACATGGAAGAACTAGAAGCGACTGATGATTCTGATTTGGGAAGCTTGGTAGATTTTATCGATCCCACGCAAACTCAGACTCAAATGCGTCTTACTGGAACCTCCAACTTGTCTTCGAGTCCGCCGCCGATGGAGAGGTGGGATGACAAAGAGAGACAAAGCGGGAGAGGGAAAGGAGGGATGCTGGGAAGAGCAGTAGAAAGAGATAGGGCGAAGAACCCGTCTTTTGAGACCACCGTTCCTACGACGACACAGGATAGTAGTGACGATGATGACTTGCCTACCATTGAGGATCTCGTAAGAGGCGATTTTTCCGGGAACGGCGAAAATCCACAGTCTAGTAGTGTATTTGGCGGTGGGCAAAAGTCAACGCCGAATATGTTTACGAGGAAGAGGGATGGTGATGTGAGGGGAAGGGGAACGAAGCGTAGGATTGTGGATAGCGATGATAGCGATGAATAATGTAGAAATGCATCATTCTTATACATACGTTTTCCCCTTTTGAAACTAGGTACGAAATGCTTAGCGTCGAAGTTGCTGGGCGTGTTGCTGTATATTGGGTTGTCATCATGTATATATCTAATTCTGAGCAATGTACATTGCGTGTTCGAGAGATGAAAGATATCCTTTGAGGTCTTGATGTGCGCTGCGAGAATACTTGAGTCATTGTTGCTTCCTCGTGAGTTTACACGGATATCTCCACATCTATATCAAATAAAGATTATCTGAGCAGAGGCCCAATTAAACTTCCATCACCTTACTTTAATTCTAACACGTACCTCACCTCGGCTCCGACCTTCACCCGTTGGGTCTTCACGGGTGCCAAGCGAATCGCGGCGAATAAACACTTACACTTCATACCGTAGTGCGTTGAGTGATGTGAGAGGCACGTTGTGAAAATGATTGCATTATCAGCTGATGCTCATTTCATCATTCTACAAAAGGATGATTGAGGAATTATCGAGAGTGTATGTAACGTGCAACTTGTTTATTGTTTCATTATAAAATATGGATTGCTTTTGTGATAAACCGGAGACTTAGTAGGCGACCTTCGTACCACTTCTCTATTATTCCTATGAGTCTCATGAGAAGCACGTGAAGACACAAGTATCTTTCCCATCTAAAACCCCTTCTAATCCTTCCAGCCCCTTTTCTCTCCAATCCACCTCACTACATATACCAAACCCAGCAAAACCGGCACTTCAATTACTACCAAAAAACAAAGCATTAGCATACATCTACATCAACAAAAGAATACCGAACACTTACACGGACCCACCGTAGCAGCCAGCGCCTGCTCACTATCCGCACCATACGTAGCGACAGCCACCGCAATCGCCAGCTCAAAGTTATTGCTCGCAGCCGTGAAACTCTGGGTCGTGGCAAGCTTATATCCGAAACCCATGCGATGACACACGAATAGGGTGAGGAAGAAAATAACGGCAAAATAGACGATGAGGGGAGCGGCGACTCTCACCACCGAAACAATTTGCTGGACCACGTGTTTTCCCTGACTGGCGAAGAGGATCAAGATCGTGGCTAAGAGACCGAGAAGCGAGAAGGGCGAGAGGTATTTTAGGAAAACTGTGTCGTACCAGGTGGGGGAGGTCAAGTGGCGGAGGAGGAAGCGCGTGAGGATTGCGGCTGCTAGAGGGATTCCGAGGAAGACCGCGACGCTGGATGCGATAGTTGAGTAAGAAAACTTGACAGTGCCTTCGGCACCGGAGATTACAGAGATGTATAGAACGGAAAGAGGTGCGAAAAGAACCATTTGTAGAAGACTGTTGACGGCGACGAGGATAGCACAGTAGGATGTTGAACCACCGGCTAGGCCTGTCCATATCAAGACCTGAAAGGGGGTGTCAGTTTGTTGAGGTTGCGTAACGATAATTGGGGAGAAATATGAAATACCATAGCAATGCAGCGAGCTATTCCAACTAGGATAAGACCCGATCTTAACTCTTCTTTGTCCGGCAGAAATGCCCATGCTAGACCTAACTATATGTAAATTCTCGTCAGCTACCATGTACGATAATGTTTGCATCTAGAGGGAAGATGATAGAAGGATAAATACCATAACCAATGGCGCAACAATCCAGTTAACAACCAGACTAAACCCAATCTGAACCCAAATATCCTTCTTCTGTAAGACATGGTGCAACGTCTCGAATTTGACTTTGCAGAGGATCGGGTACATCATTGCTAACAAACATACGGCTATTTCATTATCGTTCCCATTAGCATGTAGAGAAACTCAAGCACATGTCAACCCTTTTCCAAACCAGATTCTCAAGTCAAGATCTTCCGCCCTCAGGTAAAATACTCATTCGCCTCGGTAAGAAATCAGAAAGATAAGCAAGGAGACTCACCAATAGGTACACTAACACCCACAAACTTCCCCTTCTGCAGCGCAGGTCCAGTATTAGGCACAAAGTTTCCTAATATGACACCGATGACCATAGCGAGGAAGATCCATAGAGCGAGGAGACGATCGAGCCAGCCTAAACTTTTGTAGAGGGAAGTTTTTTTATGATCATTTTTGAAGGCACCATCCAAACATTCAGGTGAGAGTTGAGAGTTTTTCTCAATATCTACAAAGGGAGAAGGGATATCGGAGGAAGATTTTGGCGCTTGGTGGATATCTTCTGAGGAAATGACTTTCGTCATGTTGTCTAGGTTTTTATTGAATTAAAACACTTTGAGTTTTACCCTTAAAAATAGAAAGCCTCAGAGTTCTTAGGAATATAGAAATTATAAACGTTGAAAAAATCATGAAATCTATGTAGAAAAGAAACAGCAGTATGTACAGTCTCATGTCTCGAGTCCCCCTACACTGTTGGCGAGGGTAGCTTTGACCAATGAAAGCGAAGTAGTGACATTCATAAGTACCGAGGCGAAGTGGGGCTGCGGACGCGGACGTGAAAGCATGTCACTTGGAGAACACAACTTCAACTTGGTGATATTATTACCATCGAACAAAAGTTCTTTAAACTTCCAGTTGGTTACGAACCAGATATGCGTGATATGTAACCTAGAGAGTGAGGTTACCCAGATTTTCATCTTACTACTTTGGGGTAGAACGAACAGAAAGGAAACTTTGGTGGATTTTTTTCAATTTTATCAGTGTCGACGTACAAGCTTCGTTGCAGCGAATTCACTGCGTCGTTCATTTTATAAGTGGAGGTATGGATAGTACCGGAGGACTTGCAGGTTATGGATTGATGAAAACAAAGCGCAAGACTGGAGACCGACACGAGCAGTTTAATGCATTTTAGAAATCAGCCTACCCATAATATTCCTACCCAACCGATGCTGAGAAGTATCTTCTTGAACTTTCAAGAATTGTTACGGGATCTAGCATATACAGAAACATTCAGAGTCAAAATCAACTTTCAAATCACATCCAGGGCTGCAACAAAAGAAAAGGAAGATGGGACGGATGGTATTTGTTAACCACGAGGTAAGCAACCTCAAAACTTGTATGCTTCATGTCATCATCGTCTAGTTGTACAGCGCAAGGTATAATTAAATCATCCGTTTAGTTGACCTGGGTCCCATATCCCCGAATTTGTTCAGCTGTCCGACTGTTAGCATGCCATAGTACAATAGTGGAGTTGCCAGATCTTACCAAAAGCCCAACTCTGCTTCTCCAGTTGTTCATTTTCCTTCAAATCGATACCTTCCTTTGTAATAACCGCAATCGAGTACTTGTCCATGCTCCTGGCATCTCTGTAAAACAAGACCTTCATGCTCTCCTTGACTGCCTCTAAAGCCACCTCCTTGGTCAGCTTTGCAGCAGTCTCCTCATCTGGCGCAACCTTCCTTAACAATGGCTGGGCCAAATGCGCACCGAATCCAGTTGCCAAACTTGGTGAAGAGAATGTTGTACCCAGTAAATCGGCGCTCGCCAAGAAAGGCTTATCATGCTCATCCAATCCCGCAACCAGTAAAGTGTTCCAAAGAGGGTTGAAATCGGATCGACGCTTGTAAAGGACTTTGGAGAGGTATTTGTGGAGGTTGTGAGCATTGAGAGTGTGACCTGATGCGCCGTATGCTTCTTCAGTATCGAGGGATTGAAGAAGTCGGTCTAAGTATTGCATGTCTGATACGTCACCACCGAATCCAACAACTGATGTATCTGCGAATTTTCGAAGACGTTTTACATCTGTGAATCGTGCGAGAGAACCATATGATGCTAATGGAAATGTTAGTGAGATACATTTGTAGCTTATATTCATGCGCTGTACCTAAATTATCCGCTGCAATTACAACACCATCTTTGAATTTTAATGCCACAACAGATGTACCAGTGACAATGGGCTGTTGAGTGTGCTGATTTGGTCCGTTTTGTTGAAGATAAGAAGCATCATAGGCGCCATAAATATCATCTCTGGGCTGTTTCAATGTCAGTAACTCGAATATATCTTATGCTTCAAATATATTTGAACTTACACGACCCCAAGCTTGTGGAAGATGATTCATGATGTTTCGGAATTTGATGAAGTATGAGAGGGTTTTTAAGGTATCGTGGTATCTTCAAATGTTCATGGAGTAAATATTGATAGCTTGAGTGTTGGAGCGTTGGAGCTCAAGGAAGCTCGTTGTTCCAGGCAGCTCGGGACGCGCCTTTCAGAAACCTGAGGCCGAACTTCGGGAACTAAAAGCCCGGAGTGTTAGCAAATCTCAAGAACTTTATTTATTATTGCTACAATAATAGATGATCACTCTTAATACAAACTACTCGCGATACTATAATTATGGCAGGGTTAGTAGATTATGGAAGTAGTGATGAGGAGGAATCTGTCCATGCAGAAATTTCACAGAAATCTTCAAACGTAAGTTGAGCCTTTCATTGCCATTGACATATACAAAAGTCACTGACATCACAGACCATAGATTGCCGAAAGTTCACCGTTCAATAGTTCTACTACAAATGGTACAACGAAAGGTACGCGGAGCTTACAGTTGATTGATAGCACTTCTGACTTCTTTAACAGATGTAAAATCACATGCGACAGAACTTCCACCCGCAGAGAGCCCACGGACAATTGAGCTATCGAGCAATCCAAAACCAGACGCCCCTCTCGTTGGACCGCAATTGGGGCCAGCTGAGGCAACTGAGCTTCCAGAATTAGAAGATGTGATGAACGAGGAACGAGATGGAGAACCGCAGTCGCCATATTCCGCGAATCGAGCTCTATTACGAGACCTCACCCTACCGACAGTTCCCAATTACGATATCCCACCCTCACCCCCAGGTTCGCCAGTAGCTAGTACGAATGCGAAATTTAAGCACTTCCTCGAACTCAAGAAGCAGGGTATACATTTCAATGAAAAGCTTGCCAAATCAGCAGCGCTCAAGAACCCAAGCTTGATGCAGAAGCTCATGGAATTTGCAGATATTGACGAGGGGGAACAATATTCAACAACACTTCCCAAAGACTTATGGAATCCGGCTGGCTTTCCCGAATACGCTCATAAGGAGAAACTTGCAAAAAGCCAGCAGAAGATTCTGAAGGAAACGGAGGAAAAGAAAGCTCGAGGTCAGAGGGAAGCTTTGGATTTCGTACCTGCTACAGCCTCGGGTGATGCAAGCCGTAGTGGAACTCCAAATGCTGGTGGTATTAACGGAAAGGGGCAACAAAGTGCTGCTGAACGAATTATGGCAGGACTCGATAAGGGCAGGTCGAGCTCACCCCACACGCAAGGTGTAAAGAGAAAAACCAGATTTGAAAGTTGAAATTAAGATCTACTACATACGATCCATTCAAGATAACATGACACTGGACTCGATGTTCTAAGCTTCGAGTTAGATGAGGTCCAGATATGACTTTGAGCTCTACCGACTCTTCCGATGTATGCCATGGGCTGAGGGAAAGCCCCACGGGGGATATGGGACACTCCAGATTCCATCACCAATAGGAGAACCTTGGCTGATATCAGATGATAAGAGGTTATTCTTTGTGATAGCGCAGCAGATGCTGAAGATCACTCTTGATGTTTGCTTATGCCTCTCACGTATATCTTCACAAGACCCAGGGTTGGTTATATATCACGAGATAACCAACCCTATTGGACCAATCATAGGGGCACTGAGAAGATTTGGCTGTGAATCTTAAGATATCCATTTGGCGATTTGATTTTAGTCAGGGGAGCTGAATTGAAAAACAATTATTATTAGTCCCTTGATCAATATTCATCAATATCCATTATCTTCCTCATGACTTTTTATATAACATATGGTCACATCATACATCATATCTAATCATATCTAGATTATCATATCTAGATCATTATCATACCCACATTAACATCCACATTCATTAGATCCATTCAACCTGGGGAAAAAGTGACTTTAATGACGTTTGCCCGCCTGCCTGTATATGGAATAATAATTATTTTTATACTTGGATACTATTTAGGTAATAATAAGGGGGGTAGATATATATATATATATATATATATATATATCGATACTTAGGTATAATTTCTGTTATATTATATTATATTATATGATACTATAATAATAAATAGATTACCTACTGCCTTGAGGTTTTCTTTTTCCAATAATCCAATAATATATCAACTTTTATTACTTTTATCCTGTAGGCAGTAGTAAAAGCTTCCTGGGCCTAGATCCATCCAGTAATTTTAGTAAAAAACAAATCCCCGCATCGAGATCCGGGTTTGAACCTACAGTACTTGGGATTTTGAGAAGGAAGAAGAAGAAGAAGAACAAAAACCAACTCCCTATTCAAAAGAAAACATATACCTACTCTTCGCACAAAGTAATAATATTCATTAAATTGCTAGATCTACAATATACTTCTTCTTCCTTTGAAAACTTTGCAATATCAATCTACAGATACCTCAACACCTCAGCTCAATTCAATTCAATTCAATTCAATTCAGTTCAGTTCAGTTCAGTTCAGTTCAACTTGTTACTTTCCTTCAAGAAATTTTGAATCGCATCATAAACCAAACCGAGCTTCAATCTATACCAAGATGCCTTCCAAAAGAGGTAAAGGCATTTTGAAGCGTGATAGAGTGCGAAACGAGTTCCTTCCTCCTCATTGTTGAGTTTCGCAAGACTAAACTAACATACAATTTCATTGTAGGCAGGAACCATCGAAGAGAGCGAATCATACAAGAAACCACGCAGATCAGAAAGACTCTCACAACCAGGCAACACTCCCATCTCGAATAAACAACATCTTCCTTCTCCAGTTACCGATCAAAATTCTTCTTCCAGCGATCAATTCAGAGATGGTACCGCAACACCACCAGAGGGCCGACCGAGTCAGATTCAGAATCGAACTCCAGAGCCAACGGAACATTTTTCCAAAGAGCTCCAAGCTTCATCGTCTCCTCCCGTTGGCTACTCTCAAGCAAAAACTCAAGAATTGAGCCAGACACCGGGAAACGCAAACGCTTTGTCAAACGATGTCGAAAATGAAGAAGAGGAAGGTGTCTGGGGATACTTGATGCCCGTCAATCACAGATATGGGAAACGCCTCGTCTTAAAGAAGAGAAACGCTTGCCCATTGCCTGCGAAGGACAGTGACCTTGGAAACCCTCGTCAAGGCAAAGACTTGAACAAGGAAGAAGATGCTTATGAAGCTACTAAATTCAAGGGATTTGCTTCGGGGGGATACTTGATCGGACGACATCCAGAGTGTGGTAAGTAGAAACCAAACAGTTAGACAAAAGAGTGATACCAACAATATTTTTAGATCTCAAGATTGAAGACATCGAGGTCTCCAATAGACATTGTCTCATTTTCCCCGAGAACCAAGCAGGCTTGAACGTTGCTTTCGTCGAGGATTTATCAAGTAATGGCACTTTCGTTAAAGGGAATATTATTGGACGAAACAAGCGTCGCCAACTCGAAGACGGGGATGAAATACAAGTATTGAATGACGTTAGATTTGTCTTTCGATACCCAAAGCTGCGCGAGACTAGCAAATTCTTGCAAAAATATACAATTCTAGAAAAGCTCGGGTCAGGTCATTATGCAACGGTTTACTTATGCGTCGAAAAGGCTACTGGTCACCGCTTCGCGGTCAAAACCTTTATAAGCAAGCCTGGCGCAGGAGAAAGACAAAGACTCGAAGGTTTGCAGCAAGAAATTGCAATACTCATGGGCGTCAGCCATCCGAATATGCTGTGCTTGAAGGACACTTTCGATGAGCCTGGTGCAGTTTACCTCGTCTTAGAGCTTGCAGCGGAAGGAGAATTGTTCAACTGGATTATCAAGAAGAGGAAGCTTACAGAGCAAGAAACAAGAAAGGTTTTCGTTCAATTGTTCGAAGGTTTAAAGTACCTGGTAAGTGCCTCTTTCACAGCAACCAATTATGACGCTGGCTAATTAATCAAAAATAGCACGAGCGTGGCATTGTACACCGAGACATCAAGCCCGAAAACATACTTATCACCGATGAAGACCTGCATGTGAAACTTGCAGATTTTGGCTTGTCAAAGATTATTGGAGAGGCATCTTTCACGACCACGCTTTGTGGCACTCCACATTACGTGGCTCCGGAGATCCTTCAAGACAACAACCATCGACGATACACACGTGCAGTTGATATATGGGCATTAGGAGTTGTTCTATACATATGCCTCTGTGGATTCCCACCCTTCTCTGATGAACTGTATTCTAGGGACAGTCCTTATGACCTCAAAGCCCAAATCAAGCTTGGTAGATTCGACTTTCCTTCTCCATACTGGGACACTATCGGCGACCCAGCACTGGATCTCATTGACCACATGTTGACGGTTGATCCGGAAAAGCGTTATACCGTTGACGAGTGTTTGGCGCATCCATGGATGACTCAGAAGACGATCAATCTCCACGACAGTACCGATGGCCTGGTCGGCGGACTTGCAAGTCTCGACTTTAGCAAGCGCAAGATGGTGAGAGAGAGAACAATGCTTAGCTCCATTAATGAGGTCAAGGTTTCCAAGATTATTCAAATCGAACCCGACAAAGATCCCGTCAAGGTATACGTCAAGAATCCAGATGCTAAGTCCAATCGTATCAACCAACCAGCAAGTCAACAAGAGCCACAGCAAACCGGAGCCAAGAACGAAGAGATGCCAGCCGCTCAACGAGATCCAAATGAATTCATTGAGATGGGTGGTAAGGGTGACCAAACACTATTTGATCATGACGGGGAGAGCATCTATCCAGAGGATGTGGAGACAAAAGCCAAATCCCCCGAAATGAAGGCAGCAGCGTCAAGAACTTCAAAGTCCAAGACGCCAAAGAAGAACGGCAAATAAATAAACTGTGCTACGCGATTTCGGTGATGATGAGATGAATTATTTTCTGCATAGTTGCGCACTTTGTATTCTGCTTCTTACTTTCTTCCTCTTTTTCCACCCCTCATCTTCCTCTTCTACCTGTACATACGTTTAGGAGGGACTGGGAAATGATGGACAACCTGGCGAAAAAGTAAATTTTGATTTACTCGTACATGTTTAATATATGATTACTAGGTCCTATGTGTAAGTGGAGCTGTCCACAAATGATGGGAGCGAGGAAGTCAATGAAGTCAATGAAGTCGACGAAGTCAAGGACGGAGGTCATTTCCATACCATGCGGTGGGTGATTCTTGATGCAGATAGATATTGTTAATAATATACATTTACAACCATTCATTTGTTCATTCATTCATTCATTCATTCATTTTCGTAAACCATTCAAAACCATTCAAAACCATTCAAAATCATTCAAAACCCTTTATCTAAACTTCATTCCTCTCCTCATCATTCAAACTCCAACTCCAACTCCAACTCCAACTCCCGGGCGTACTGTATACCTACCTACCTACCTACTCAGTAATTAAACCACATGCAAAAAACTTATACATCTATCTACTCCCGGTGAGCTACTCGTAATACAGGGGTAGGTAGTAAATGGACCGTCCTACTATCCTACTATCCTACTATCCTACTATCCTACTGTACTCGAGTACTCGAGTATGTGGTTTGAGATTGTGTTATACATGGAATCTGGGACATGATATATCCAATTATGAAGATGAAGAGCAAGAGCAAGAGGAAGAGCAAGAGGAAGAGCAAGAGGAAGAGCAAGAGGAAGAGCAAGAGGAAGAGCAAGAGGTCTCCCCTACTTTTCATCAAATAAGTGAGTGCAAGAGAAAAAAAAGAACTTCAAGTACTACGTAATCAAATCCCAAACCGCACATCACATCACATCACATCACATCACAAGCAAGCAAGAAAGAAAGACAAGCACGAGACACCCAAAAAAAGTATATATAGCATGGAATCTAGAAGTATCCGTACTCGCAGCTCTATTAATATATAATTGATTCCTAGTACAATGAACCTCGTTGCCTGCCGCCTACCTATCTATGCATGGATAGGTATGTAGTAGGTATGTATATATGTACGACACAAGCATTTTTCATCAGTTCCATCCATGCATCCATCCATGCATCCGTCCATCCACCCACCCAATCCGGATCCCATTCACCCAATCCGGATCCCATTTCTTTCATCTCCACCTGCCTACGCATACTCCATTAAGAATTATCCCTTCCTAAACCATCCTATCCAAATCCCATAATCGTGTCGAGTGGCTTGCTTGCTTGCTTGTCTTCGTTTCAATCCCCCAAACGATATTTGATATTTGATATCGATGTAGAAATCGCCTGCTCAATATAAATTCACAACGAAGCAGACCGAAATGCCGTTCCGTTAATCATTGTGTCCAACTAGCGAGCCATCAATCACGCATTCCGCCCCGCTATAAGTAAGCCAGCCCAACACAAAATAAAATATTTCAAACAAGTACAAGAACGCCAACAATGCTAACCCCATGGTATCTCCAAATCATCCACCATTCAATAATACACCATGCCACATCATACCATCCGAAAACTTTATGAACGTTCCTGGATAGGCGTTTTAGCTAGTCGCCCACCAGCGCTAACACGTTTCTGTAACCTCGCCTCTCGCTCCTTCAGCTTATCTTGTGGCGTCATTGTGGTGGTTGGTAAAGCCCCCACGGTATCGCTAGTGCTTCCTACACGCTGCGTCTTTTGTTCGATATACAGCGTTGCGCTTCGACTCAGAGGAAATGCGGGCAATGTGGTCGGGATCTCAGCCCCGTGCTGTATGAGCATTTCCGCAATGGGGAACGGCACAATTTTTGCAGGCGGTTCAACTCGAGTGGGCGATGCTACTTGTGCTGGAGATGCTGGATCGGCAGCAGCGAGAGCTAAGAACACCGAATGTGTACCGCGAGACTTATCCGTGACGTTAGGGTTCGCCTTGAGAGCTAAAGCATAGATCACTTGCTGGACATCGTTCTTCTTAACCGCTGCTAGGAGCGTTTCATCGGCTGTAGCATATCGTGAGAGGGTCGATGAGATCGGTTCCACGAAGGCTCGGTCAACATATTTAGCTGTGATAAACTTCAATCTCTGCTCGCGTGTAGCTTGTGGCGTAGTTTTTAACGCCATATCAAGTCTAGCCTCCCAGACCATATTGGAGACACGATTTCCAACCAATAAAAGTAATTCGACAATATCCGTGGTAAAGGAATTGATATCGAGGGTCAAGGAGCGGACTTTGCTGATATGTGTTCCAAGTGAACGATGAATACCACTGCACTCGATACAAAGTATGATGCCCAAGTTGATCGATACCCACTCTGTTTTGATCCCAGACCCGCAATCTGCACACCAGCAATTTCCTTGGTCGGTCTTCCGTAGAAGCTGGAGTAGTTTGTCTGGGCTTTCATCGAAGCTACTACTACTTGAACGGCCATACGCAGGTCTAGCGCCAACAGTCGTTCTTCTGAATACATTGTTCGTATTTGAGGTATTACTATGGTCTACTGAATGGCCGTGGTTCATTGAAGAACTCTTTCCTGTCAATATCGACCCAATATCTCTTCTGATTGAATGAGGCTCGGGTGGGTGTGGTGCCAGAACAGGATAATCCTTCATGCCCCGACCCTCAACTGCACTTTGAAGTGCATTATTGATAGCGGAAATCCAGTTTTTCATGTCTTCTTCGGAGGTTCCTTGGTATACTCTCTTGTACTGAGGTGTAATGACTTCAAAACAGAAACGACGCTCAGCATCGCGAGCCTCACGAACAGAGGCCATACGTAGATCTATAGGTTCCATATGTAGGTCTAGGCGTTGTTTCCAGTTGCTATACTCGGAGAGTTTACCAGCATCAAGTACAATCCAAAATCTATTCAAGTTAGTGGTGCTAATTTATTTTTGACGTGTCTGACTTACTTGTGCCAAGCTTGCTTATTCAAACCCCTTGGATCAACATGGCTGCCAGGTCTACTTAAAGCCCAGAGAAGACCCTCTTTACGTTGCGTGCCCAATTTCTCACTTGCTGTGATTTGGCTATGGTCTTTTTCTTCAAGATCCCGAATACCACGAAACCGATGATTTGTGCCGGGGCTTCCCACTGGTCCCCCAGTCACAGATGAGAGGCTCCCGGGGGATCTAGTAAACTCCGTCGTACCTCCATTATTAACCGTAGCAATCGTACTATTTGTTGGCACTGTTCTTAATTGATGCCCTGTACTATCTGCTCTGTTGATCTCAGAATCCGAAGTATATGCACCATTGCCCGAGCTTGAAGTTCCGGGTACAACTGCTTCAACCGGGACCGCTGGAACCGTCTCAGGCTCCACGTATGTAACAGTGCTTTTTTCGAGATTGCGTCGCTTTTCCTCGCGCTCAGTCCTCTGGTATTGAAATTCTTTATCAGCATCCTGCACTTCTGCGCTCAATGCTTCCAACTGTGGCAGCATTTGTTCCACTTTCTTTGCCGCTGCCAGATAGCTCCTTGTCTGAGCATCTGCATACTTGGTCAAATGTGACAACACTTCTTGTTCCTTTCGTCCCCCGTGTAGATCCTGCATAAATGAAGAATAATCGAATCGTTTTAGTTCAAAATTGCGGCGTTTCGTTTGATACTTCGTATCGCTATCAGCCCGCTTTTTCTGCTTCAGCGAGTCTTGACGTTGCCCCAAATATCTCGATACATATGCATAGTAATCTTTACTTTCTTCCTCAAAGTCCCGTTTCTTTGATTCGGCTTGCTTAATATCGAGAGTGTACAGCTTTGCGAGAGGCTCTATAATTACTTTCTCCAGGTTGACAGCGTTCTGCTTCTCATATTGGAGAATCTCTCGCGCAATTTTATCAAAGTAATGGTCTAAGGCGGGTTGGACCGCGTTCGCATTTGAATTGGACGCTTCTCGAAGCGCCTCCATAAAGCCACCTATAGCATCGTTACATTGAATCTGAGCGATCTGCGCTGCCTCTGCCCTTTTGAGAACCTTTTTCATGCGTGTGCGCATATTTCCAGTTTTTTGCTCCAAAGCTTTCATGGTAGCCCTGAATAGTGGACCGTCTTCTGTGGCACTCATATCCTCACCCGGGCGTTGACAAGACACATCGACTTTCGGGATATCTGCCATTTGGCCTTGAGGAGAAACCAGATCGAGGTTAAGGGGATTTGGCGATGGTGGTGCATCTTCGTACGATAGCTCTTGCCCGCTCATGCGGGAATCGAGGGATTGAGAAGAGGGAAGTCGCAATTTAGGAAGAGGGACGAGATGAAAAGGCGGAGAGGGAGAGCCTGGCATACTTAATGGTTGCGGATCTAAGTCTTTGTTAGCAGACGATGTGAACATGGCGATTGAAGCCTTACTTGAAACCCAGAATGAGAAGCTAGCAAGAGTATTTAATCGATGCGCTCGCTGATCATATTCGAGAAACTATAGTCTGTCAGAATGTGTAAAATATGCGATTCAGTCCAACGTACACTGCAATTGTTTCTCCAACCACCCCCGCGATCCTCTGTTGGCTTTGGAGGTCTCCATTTCCAGGACCATTCGAACGACACCGATTGACTACCTCCCGTAGAATAATCTCCCACTAATTGTACATTGGCATTCTTGTGTAAATTCGGGTCGGCATGAAATTCTCGAGTGACCAAATTCTCTACCTCTCGCGCTGTCGAGGCTGATACATACGTAAGTCCATTGATAACGGAATCCATCAAGCCGACCACATCTTTTGCGCCATTCGTCGCAGGCAAAAATCCCTGCGTTTGTCGTATAATAAATGTGAAGTTAAAGGTAAGTTCTTCCTCATTATTGATCTTGATGAGGAAATTCGGAGCGGCTCCAGGAAGTGTATCAGGGTCCTGCAGCATTCTGATCAGCATTGTTGGTAGGACAAATGCAATGTATATGTATGGTCGTTACCTGAACATATTCCACCACAGAATTGTCTCCAAGGTCGCGAATCGCCGAGACTCTTGTTGCTGGAAAGGCATTTGGAACAATGCTTAAGAGGGTTTTCCTCCGCTGATTGGTGATCGACAAGGAGGATATAGTTACTACCAGTATATCACAATCAGCCCTCTCATTCTCTTCAATCCGACTGATTGACAATGGAAGTACTAACAGCGAGTTTGATCCCTCAAGTATAACGGCGCGCCATCATCTGGCCTGCTACTAACATTACCCATTTTCCTCTTCTGTATGTTCCTCTCTGTTTATCTATATCTCTTTCTCTCTCTCTCGGGGTTTACCCCACTAAAGTTATCGAGTTGGAAGTTGTTGCAAGAGCTGTGGCCCTTGCTCTGACGATATTGTCGAAGGCTGTAAGAAAGATAATGTTTTTGGCATCTAATCTGTATATTGGTGATTAAGAACAAATGTTGTATTGTAAAGGAGGTTTTTTCGGTTGTGGAGAAGAGAGTTATTAATCTGTGTACCTATTGATACTCCGTACACTTTAGGGATTGCTGGAGTAGAGTAGGTTCTCGCTAGGCGCGGTTAAGTTCGTCTGTTCGTTTCAACAATCGTCGTTTCACTTAAATACGTATACTCAACACCAAATGGTTGATTGTTGAAGTGGAGGTGGAGTAGCTTTGAAGAATTAGATATAAGGCTCAGAAGGATTCCTTATTACAACGAGTAAATGAGTGAGTAGATAGGATTATAGGTGTGCGATGTGAATGAGATGAAGTTCTGAGCACAGCACAGCACAGCACAGCATATCACGGCACAGCAAGGATATGGGATTATAAGAGGAAATTGAAACTCGTATATTATACTTATTAGTACTAACTCAGCCTGAGTAAGTGATAGAATCTAAGATCTTCTACAATCCTGTGTTCTCGTTCATTATTCACACCTTCTTATAGCTTACATACGCCCGCCATCTTTGGTTTTGGTGCTGATTCCTGACGCCATAGCCATATCAAACAGTATATGGATGGGCATGTGAATGAAACGAACGAACGGACAATAATCACAGGGCTGCAACTTATTTTAAGGTATAAGGAAGGTATGATTGTGGGGGAGAGAGAAAGTTTAGAATAAGTAGTCACTTGGCATCAACCGGGGCTCACGGGCTTCATTCTTCATTCAACGTGGATCTCAAGTTCATATGGCCAGTCGACAACCAACTTGATTATATATTACAGTAAACAATTGTTTTCATACAACAGAAAGTTTTGATTTTGCTGCGGCTGTTAAATACTTCGTAAAGATACTTACCTACCTATCTATATACCTAGTAAGTACCGTGGTAACCTACCTAGTAAGTAATTCCTGGAGGTAAGCAATTCCCAAGCAAGCCATGGCCAGCCAGCCAGCCAGCCAGCCAGCCTCGGTACATTTTGTGTCAAGATACCCCATACCCAACGGCTACAGCTCTGATTTCCCTTCTCCTTAAGACATCTTCAACACCTTTCCCCCAAAAGAAACTTCCCCAGATTTCAAGCATTTATATTATTATATAGAACGAAAAGTTAATCTACGTCGTGGATTGTTTCCTACTCCAGTTTATATATAATTCTATACCTTATTTTGTTTCACTTTGTGAGCATTATTTGGTTGCAAAATGACGACCCCCCCTTCATCAAACAATGGGAAAAACTTTAGGGACGCGACCAAGATTGAACAAGTGACATCGCATACATACTCTGCAAACTTTCCAGATGTAAGGATTTATCTATCAGTATATGTTTCATGGCTTGGCATTGATGAATTTGATCTTTCTCAACTGCATATATACTATGATTGAAACAATGCCGTCTCCAATATACATTTCCCATTTCTGGAGTATCAATACTAACATTTCAATAGGACTGGTGTATTGGATCAGGTAAGGCCTAATCTTCAACCCATTCTCAGTTGCTCGGATCAATGCAATCTTCAGGTGTTTCTGGGACATTTGTATTAATTGAGTGTTCCAATCGAAGTTGAAGATTGAAAATCTTACCTTACCTCTCTGTCTAATCCGACATTCAGTTCCCCATGGAGGTTTCATAACAGCCGTCTTCCTCCAAGTCTCCACCCTACATTTCCACACCACCCTCACCTCTCAGAACCAACCAAACCCCATAACCCTGCACCTCGAATTCTTGCGACGTACTCAAGCCGGCCCCGCTCTCTTCACTGGTAGGTATTCCCATGATTCCTGTTTGTCAAGATATTAGCATGTGATCGTCTCTGTTATGCTATAGACTAGCTTCTACATACTAAATCTCCTCTGCAGTCCAAGATACGAAACTCGGGAGGCAAACCTCTGTCATCCACGTAACTCTATCCCAGGGCGATCGCGTTGAAGTAGTTGGTTATCTTACTCACGCCAACACCACCACGGAGACTGGACTTTCCTCGCCTCACACTCATGTCCTTCATCCCGCCCCCCTTCCCGTCTCTATCCCCCGTAAGCATAACCGATTTTCATATCACTTCTTCCGTCTTTGTTCTTACCACCCCATTATCGGTTT
>NGKJ01000039.1:0-14898 GCA_002162495.1 Myriosclerotinia curreyana | reverse complement strand
TGCTCTCTCAAACTCATTCTCCAATCAACAACCACTAAACCCCCGTAAACACAGTCCTAACAACCAACACCGACCCCAACTACCACCTCCAAGACATGCCCTTCCCCAAATTCCGCAAGGCCAGCACAAAAGCCCACATCTACCTCCCCAAAACCCACCCCTCTCCAACCATCTCCGACGAATGGATCCGACTTTCCACTGGCGAGCGCGTAAGCATCATAATTTCTTTCATCACATGCACCCCTCAATCCCGATTCTCCCATGCCATGCCATCTCATTCCACTCCCCATTTCCTCGCCAACCTTCCCCGAAGCCCAACAAACCAACATACTAACCTCCCACCAGTGGACCGACGCCAGCCTCGGTTACGCCTGCGACATGTTTACCATGCCCTCCGAATTCCTCTCGGCATCCACGACCACCTCCACCTCCACCCCCACCCCCACAGGAAAAACCAACACCCCCAGCGCAAAATACTGGTTCCCCACTCTCCTCCTCAACATCGATTTCAAGAAATCCCTCCCGCCCCAGGGCATAGAATGGCTATTCGTCCGCGTCGAACGCAAACAGACCCGGAATGGACGCATGGATATTGAGTTGACGGCTTGGGACCAAGGGGGCGAATTGGTCGCTATTAGTAATCACGTTGCATTGGTTGTAGATTCCGAGAGGAATACGTCGGCGAGGAGCTCGATGGAGGGTTGGCCTAAGTTATGAGGGATGGGATGTAGGGAGATGGAGATGTATGTATATTGCACATAGAGTCAACCTAGACTTAGGAGATGAGAATACCTAGTGCATCACTTGTTGAAACCACGTCAGACAGTTGAGATAGCATAAAGAAGGCATGTAGGTATATTCCCAAAATTACACACAGCCGTGCTCACTATATCTATTCATCCTCATATACGACTAGGTCGTATAGCAAAACCTGCAACCTAGAACTATTTGAGACCAGCCATGTGATTACTTCCCCCAACCGCTAGAATGAATTGGTATAAAACTGGCCCATTGGAGTTCGCTGCAATCTCTCCACCAAAGTTCCGTATCTGCATTCGTGAAGGGACTACTTTCACCTTGGGTAGGTCGTATATCTACAGTTGTGGGTATCGTCGCATACTAATAATGTGTTTGCGCTTGACTGAATGTGCGTAAACGTCGATCGGTGATGTGTTCTCAGCTTGAGGGGAGGATGGGTAGACTGAGATATGGCAACTATATTAAAAAGCCTTTCACATAAAATCATCGCTGCAGTCCGTTAGTACCTACTTTTTGGAGAGAAGGGTAATGTAAACGTACTCTCCAAAATCATCGTCATATGCCTGGGTATCGGTATTGGCCATCGTGTTTCTGCTTGCATTCAGGGTAGTCTTAGTTTTCTGTGCTTTGGATTTCTTTCCTCCCTTCTCGGCTGCCTTCTCCTCTTTCATCTTCTCGTTGCTCAAAGCCGTCAGTGTACTAGCAATCTTCTTGATTTGATCACTTGGAAGATCTTTGGAGATCTGTTTGGTGAATTCTTGCAAGAAAATGATATATTGTGCTTTCTTGACGTTATTGGTAATGAGGGGAACAAGAGTTTCGCGGAGCTTCTCAAATTGCGGCTTTGTTCTTGGATCGAAAAGTGGTAGCGTTGTCAAATCAACGGTGGCCGCAGGATTCTTTTCATCAATTTGCACTGCATTTGCAGCGCTTGTAGTTTTGCGGGAGTTGATGCCAATGTTGCCGAAAAGGTCCTCCGCGTGCTTTAAGTCGGATTCTTGTTCAGTTCGTCGAAGGCGTTCTCTCCTTGATGCCTCGTCTTCTTCGCTCTCCTCATCGCTACCTTCTGCGAGTTGACGAGCTCTCTCGGCTTGTTTTTCAGCGACACGTTGAGCTTTCGACTTCTTATTTGCGGCAGCTAATGCGTCGGCCTTGGCTTTTCGTTCGGCTTCAGCCTTTGCCTTCTCGCGTTCAACTTCAGAGTCTTCGGCGGCACTCCAGGAATCTAAGACTTCATCATCGTCCTCTTCATCGTCAAACTTTCTTCGATTCGAAGTGACATTTTGTGTTGGCTCAGATGATTCCTCGGAGGAGGATTCTTCATCTATTCGGTGGAATAGCGGTCAGTCAATATATTCCTCTGCATCTATCTGCATGGCGGTAGATCTTCCAACCAGGCCTCCCGAATGCTCGTCACTGATATTGAGAACACGTCTTAACGAGGAAAATAAAATATTCTGCCACTTACCCCACTTGTCAGGCATTTTCAAGACTAAATGCTCGGCGAATAGCCCTTTTTTATTGATTTTATCTTCTTCGTTTGAAGTATTGAACCTGGTGTCTCAATAATTTTGCGAGTATAGTTTCTTACTATGTATCGTGGTTGTCAAAAGGAAGATCTTTTGGAAAGAAGATTGTTGAAAGTTAAGTTTTGTTTGCGCCCGCACTTACCAGATAGTACCCGCTTGGAATAATCATGGGCTAATATCGGAAGCGGAGTGGGGTCATTATAAGATTGATGCCTGACTTCTACAATTGTCAACTCATTGTTTATTCACACCCATACCTAGGTATACAATGCACAATAGCAAGGAAATTGTACCAGTTTCTTTATAGGCAAGGAGACAAGAAGCTCCATTTTACAAGGCAATAACGATACAATCACTATAATCACTATTATAACGGAACACGCAAGCATATTGATCAAATTGTTCTTCATTTTGTGATATCATTCATCATGAGCCTCAAGCTAAGGCATCCCTCATTTCGCATAAGACTGTTACCTACCTAAACCATCTTAAAATCGCTTACAAATTGACAGCAGTTCTGAAGTTCTCTCCAGCGTAAACAGCCTTGTCACCGAGCTCCTCCTCGATTCTCAAGATCTGGTTCAATTTGGCCAAACGCTCAGATCTAGCTGGGGCACCAGTCTTGATTTGACCAGCACGGAGACCAACAACGATATCGGCAATGGTGACATCCTCAGTCTCTCCGGAACGGTGAGAAACCATAACACCCCATCCAGCAGCGAAGGAGTCCTTGGCAGCTTGGATAGACTCGGTAAGGGTACCGATTTGGTTGACCTTCAACAAGAGAGCATTGCAAGACTTGAGTTCAATGGCCTTCTTGATTCTGATTGGGTTGGTGACAGTCAAGTCATCACCGACGATTTGGAAATCGGATGACTTGTAGAAGTAGCTCCAGGCCTCCCAGTCATCCTCAGCAAATGGATCCTCAATGCTGACGATTGGGTACTTCTTGGCGAGGGTCTTGTATTGATCGGCAAGTTCGGCATAGGTGAGCCACTTGGTTGGGTCACTGTCTGGGTTCTTGAAGTCCAAATCGTACTTCTTGGCATCCTCCTTGTAGAACTCGCTGGAGGCAACGTCCATGGCGATGTTCATCTTTCCGGTGTAGCCAGCAGCTTCGATAGCCTCAGTGATGAGCTCAAGAGCCTCCTCAGCGGTTTGAATATCTGGTGCAACACCACCCTCGTCTCCGACGTTACCAGCAGATTGACCGTACTTCTTCTTGGCAAGAGACTTGAGCTTATGGTAAACCTCAGAACCATGTCTAAGGGCCTCTGTGAAAGATGGGGCAGCACTACAGATTATATTAGTATTTGATCTGGTGAATCAGAGAATCGCAGATGGCAACTTACGAAGGTACGATCATGAACTCTTGGAAGGCCAAACGTCCACCGGCGTGGGAACTATATGTTGTTAGCTACCAGTCAATTTATTCAGATACTACCAGATTGCTCACCCTCCGTTAAGAACGTTCATGAATGGGACTGGGAGAACGTAAGGCTTCTTGGTTCCGGCAAGATCGGAAACGTGAGCGTAAAGTGGGATACCCTTCTCAGCAGCTCCAGCCTTGGCAACCGCCAAACTCACACCAAGAATTGCGTTGGCACCCAACTTGCCCTTGTTTGGGGTTCCATCAAGGCTGTTCAAGAACTCATCAATCTTTGATTGATCCTTAACATCGATGTTCTCCTTGATAAGAGCTGGGCCAAGGATATCATTAACATTGGCGACAGCCTTGGTAACACCCTTTCCATCCCACTTAGCCTTTTCTCCGTCACGGAGCTCAACGGCCTCGTGTTGACCTGAAGTGCCATCCTTATCAGCCTTATAATTTTCTATTATTCGAGGTTATGTACGTACCAGTCGAAGCACCAGATGGGACAATGGCACGGTGGAGACCAGTCTCAGTGACAACATCAACCTCGACGGTTGGGTTTCCACGAGAATCGTAGACGGAACGCGCGTGAATCTTAGTGATAGCCATGTTGACTTTCTGTTTTGAGGTTGTCATTAGAATTTGTGCTTGTAGATCAATAACAAGAGTGTGAGTGTGTCATACCTTAACTTTTTTGATTACTTGGTAAGGTTCTATAGATTTCTCTGTCAGTTTTGCACGCAATAATGTTGGTTAAATGACGGAGAGACTGAAGAAAATATCGCCAGAGATGTTCCATGGTGGGGTGATATCAAGCAACCAAATTTGAGCTTCAGCTTCATCTTCTGCTCATTTCTCTATTGATCAAGAGATAAAATGAAGCTTCTCATCGCAGGTAATAATGATGATTGGAAGAGCAAACATATTCAACAGTAAGTAACTTAAATGACTGACCTTATGTTTTTTTATCGAGCTTTCAAAAAGCAGTTGTGTTTTGAAGTTCAGAAGTTCAGAAGTTCAGAGTCACAGAAAGAACAAGATCTTTTTCAACCCCTCGCCCCACCAAAATGCCAGTGCGTCGTCCCCTTCCCATCCCAGCCTATGCCTATGATCCCTACTTACCGGAGTTAACCTACTCTTACCTACTCTTATTAGTAAGTGAGTTACGCCGAAGTTTTGACTGGCTAGACTTGGGACTTGGGACTTGTCTCGACTAGACGACTTGTCATTCTTTTATGCAATAATAATATTCATATGATAACTAAGTAAGTGGTAGATTGAACTTAAAAAATCTTGAAAGCTTCATATTGAAACATCCAAACAACAAACGTCCAAGTGGTAACACCCAAGTTGACCCAACTAATGACTAACAACCCCAAGTATGTTTGGGAAAGGCTCATCCCGTACTCTCTACCTACTACTAGCTACCTAGGTAGGTAAATAATCTCATCCATTATTGTTATTGATAGATGAGGGCCGGATCGTTGGCACTACTCGTCAAACTTAGAATACCTATGGATGCTACCTTGGTAGGTAAGTACTAATCGTGTCTCCGGTGGCCGGACCCGACTAAGAAGGTTTCCAATATGTTCTTGGGTCTGTCTGGGTCCAAGAGATAAACAATAATTACCTAACTATGAGTACCTACCAAGGTGACTTGATGATATGGGAGAGTGGGAGAGGAGTGTAATAATATTGCCTATCAAATTACATCGTGCTAGATGATCACATCATACTTTCCTCACTACAGGCTACTGTCGTGACAGTCCAAGGCACATGCGGCTAGAAGGTGGTAAAGATACAAGTACAAGTACCGGTCGGCATGGTTGTAAGTACTTTATCATTCCGCAAAAAATAACCCCTCGAATGGAGTCCCGGTCCTCTGAATCTCTATTCGTAGGTAACGTAACACTTGATACTTGTAGACGATGTTAAGAAGGTTTCTTCCATAAATCCTGAGGTACCTGATCACTTGGCGTAATGAACTCTACAGGAACTGAGAGCCAGAGAGCCAGAGAGCCAGAGAGCCAGAGCTTTTTGAAGTATATTGGTTGTGCTTGAATAGGTAATAACATAAGAACAAAGTGAAATTATTGTTTGTCAAAGACTGATGATGAGTTGTGAGCTGTGAGGTTGGTCGAAATGTTATTATGAAATTCTGGCATTGCATTGGTTGCTGAGTCATCATGCCTCAGGCATACTAAATATACGGAGCTCGTTCGATCCACAGGCAACAAGAGCTTCGCATGCAACTTAGTGAATCAATACCGTGCCTCCAGTTCCAGTTCCATCAAACACACCCTTCCACGCAAATCTGAAAATAAAGGAAGCCTATATTATAATTTGGACAATTCAATTACCTCTACCTAATCAAACACTTTCTAAATATCATACAACTCTTTGCGACATCCAAGATGGCCAGCAACGATGAAGAGCGCGCGCATGCGTTGTCAACATTCAAGGAAAAGCTACTGGAATCTAGAGAATGGGAGGCAAAGCTCAAAGCTCTGCGGTTAGAAATTAAGGGATTACAGAAAGATTTTGACCACACTGAGGATAATATCAAAGCTCTACAAAGTGTTGGGCAGATTATCGGCGAGGTTTTGAAACAACTTGATGATGAGAGATGTGAGTGGTTCAGCATGAAGCTTCATCCAACATTGCTAATATCAATATCTTTAGTTATCGTCAAAGCATCATCCGGGCCCAGATACGTTGTCGGCTGTAGGTCGAAGGTCGACAAGTTGAAGTTGAAGCAAGGAACCCGTGTAGCACTTGATATGACAACTCTGACGATCATGCGAATGTTACCTCGAGAAGTCGATCCACTCGTTTATAATATGTCTTTGGAAGATCCAGGACAAGTGAGCTTTGGTGGAATTGGTGGTTTGAATGAACAAATTAGAGAACTACGAGAGGTCATCGAGCTGCCACTTAAGAATCCAGAATTATTCTTACGAGTTGGTATCAAGCCTCCAAAGGGTGTTTTGTTGTATGGACCTCCCGGAACCGGAAAGACTTTGTTAGCAAGAGCTGTTGCTAGCAGTCTAGAGACAAACTTTTTGAAGGGTAGGAGATATTGTTACATGTTATTTTCACAATTATACTAATATTATGCAGTTGTTTCCTCTGCTATCGTCGATAAATACATCGGAGAATCTGCGCGTCTGATCAGAGAGATGTTTGGGTATGCGAAGGAGCATGAGCCATGTATCATATTCATGGACGAAATCGATGCCATCGGTGGACGAAGATTTTCGGAGGGAACTTCAGCAGATCGTGAGATTCAAAGAACCTTGATGGAATTATTAAACCAACTCGATGGTTTCGATTATTTGGGAAAGACAAAGATCATCATGGCTACCAACCGTCCAGATACTCTTGATCCTGCGCTTCTCAGAGCTGGACGTCTCGATAGGAAGATCGAGATTCCTTTGCCCAATGAGGTCGGACGATTGGAAATCATGAAGATTCACGCTTCTAGTGTCGTTATGGATGGCGAGGTTGATTTTGAGAGTGTGGTAAAGATGAGTGATGGCTTGAACGGTGCTGACTTAAGAAATGTCGTTACAGAAGCGTATGTATTTCCTCAACACATTACACGATAATGTTACTAACCTTTCTAGTGGTTTATTTGCTATCAAGGATTACAGAGATGCTGTTAACCAGGACGATTTCAATAAAGCAGTTCGCAAGGTGGCCGAGTCGAAGAAGTTGGAGGGCAAGCTGGAATACCAAAAACTATGATCTTTAACATAGATAGTGTTTTAAGCATGGCGCATCGCATAATTGAGCTTGGTTGGTCAAACGGCTTGACTTTGTAAGAATACCACATGAAAGACAGGCTTCCTTGGAATTCTATGAACTTGTACAAACAGGACGACTTGTCATAAATGATGATCTTTCCTAATTTTAATCAATCAATGCTTTGAGACCCATCCATTTATTGCCCCCACAAAGCCATATTTCATGCTCGCTTGAAAAGGGGCCTTCTTTGGTTTTTAGGGAGTCAAGGTACCGGTATATCTTCAAACTATGGGGTTGAGCAGTGAGGAGTTTGATCGTTCACCATAAAACAATTATTTACCCAAAACCCACCACCCATTTGTAAAATAATAAAAAATAAACCTATAACGATATAAATCCCCTCAATGCTGATGACCGAGTAGAGAATATTGCATCAAAATGGCCAAGAGGATCAAGGGAAGCAACAGTGCTACACAGCGCACCAAAGTGAAGCCGCATTCCCACAAATGGATAGGTGCAGGTTGTTTGGCTTGGCTTGGCTGGTGGTGATTTGATTGATGATACGTATACGGTGTGGTTTTTTTTTTTTTTTTCTTTGGTGGATGTAAGAAGTAAGATGGATGTAGGATGTAGGATGTAGGATGTAGGATGTTGCTTGGTACCGCTTAATTAGTAAAAGCCACCCAAAGCAACGGGTTTTCTTTTCTGTCACATGGAACTTGCAATTGGGAGATTTAGATTTAGATTTAGATTTAGTTATAATAAACTGTGATAACTGTGATAACTATAATAACTTGTGCTAGGTATATAATACAACCCTCTTCTTATAATCTTATCTGTTGATATGTCCGTTGATACGTCATCATAAAAGCTTTCAGGAAAAGGAATTCGCCTCGGACCCCTAGGTACCTGATTACGGTAAGAATTTTAAGTTTTCAATTCTCCTGTGCCTGGATAACAAACACTACTAGGTAGGTAAGTAGTAGGTACGCTACGCTTTATGTTGCTTTATTTAGATTAAAGTGGTGGATCAGGTGTGTGTGGCTTATACAGCTTTCGTCATTGAATAGGTAAGTACTGTAATGCTACACATGATCCTTATCCCCCTTGTTGAACATCTTCAATAAGTTGGTAGGTTACATACATACATACATACCTACATAAACGAGGAGGGAGGGAGGGTGATAAGGAGAAAGGAGAAAGGAGAAAGGAGAAAGGAAAATGAATGATAATGAATACAGAAGCTGAGCGTAGTACTTATGAATAGTATGGCTAGGCTAGTACTAACCTTATAGTACCCATCACCTTAGGTACCCCTTACCCGTACTAGAGGTATGTTTGCGATCCGCAGCAACAATCAATTGGTCCTGTATCAAAAATAGCAACTGAGCTAGTACTAGGCAAAGGCGGTGGGTGATTAAATTGGAATTAACCAATGTGCGGGTGCACGTTACATACGTTACATTCACCAATTCACCCCCCCTTCAAAGGAAGAATATCCATCTTTTACTTGAAGGACAGACCAGACAGACCAGACAGCTCATCCACACCATTCTCTCTCTCTTCCCTCTCCTCTCTCCTTAAAACCATTCCACATCCCCATAACCTTCAACGAAAAGAAATTCATCTTACTTCCATCTTCATTCGTTTTCTTGTCATCTACAATCTTTCTTGCTTGCGATACCCTTTTTGCAGATTCTATCAAATCCCTATCCCTTGAAACCCCAACAGAAAACAACACATACCCTTTTACTGTAACAATGTGGTATGTAAAGATCTTCCAAGGACAACAGAGAGAGAGATGGCAATCTAACTAATATTCACAGTGGAATTTTCGGATACATTAATTACTTGGTGGAGAAGGATAGAAAGTACATTCTTGATACACTTGTTAATGGTAAGTTATTCCAATTGCCCCTCCTTCTTGACCGAGTTATAACACCTCCATTTAAACCACCGCAACCTTTTATACTCATACAACTTTCATCATCTCATTGAGATCTGCCAACTAATACTTTACAATTTACAGGTCTTTCTCGCCTTGAATACCGCGGTTACGATTCTGCTGGTCTTGCCATCGATGGAGATAAGAAGAATGAAGTCTACGCATTCAAGGAGGTTGGCAAAGTTGCAAAGTTAAAGGCCCTCATCGAGCAGGAGAAGCCAGATCTCACCAAGATTTTCGATTCCCACGCCGGTATTGCACACACTAGATGGGCTACTCACGGTCCTCCATCTCGTCTTAACTGTCATCCTCACAGGTATGTATAGCTATCGTAGGAATACAAACACCGCTGATGTGAGACTTGCAGATCTGACCCAACATGGCAATTTTCCGTCGTACACAATGGTATCATCACCAATTACAAGGAGTTGAAGACCCTCTTGACATCAAAGGGATTTAAGTTCGAGACCGAGACCGACACAGAATGCATTGCCAAGCTTGCAAAATACCTCTACGACCAACACCCAACCATCGGCTTCACAGATCTGGCAAAGGCGGTTATCAAGGAGTTACAAGGTGCTTTTGGTCTTTTGATGAAGTCAGTACACTACCCACATGAGGTTATTGCTGCACGTAAGGGTTCTCCTTTGGTTATTGGTGTACGAACAGAGAAACGCATGAAGGTTGATTTCGTCGATGTCGAGTACGCTGAGGATGGACCATTACCTGCCGAGAAGGCTTCACAAAACGCTGCATTGAAGAAGTCCAGCGTCGGAAACTTCCTCTCTGCCAGCAATGCTCTCGCCCCAGCAGACAAGTCATTGTTGCACAGATCTCAATCCCGTGCTTTCATGACTGATGATGGAGCTCCAATGCCAACCGAGTTTTTCCTTTCTTCAGATCCTTCTGCTATCGTCGAGCACACCAAGAAGGTCATGTACCTCGAGGATGATGATATCGCACACATCCACGAGGGTTCCCTGAACATTCACAGACTCACCAAGGTCGATGGCTCATCCAACGTCCGCACAATCCAAACTCTTGAGTTAGAACTCCAAGAAATCATGAAGGGCAAGTTCGACCATTTCATGCAAAAGGAAATTTTCGAACAGCCAGAATCAGTCATCAACACCATGAGAGGACGTTTGGATGTCGAGAACAAGACAGTCACACTCGGTGGTTTGAGATCATACATCGCTACAATCCGCCGTTGCAGACGAATTATCTTCATCGCTTGCGGAACCAGTTATCACTCTTGTATGGCTGTTCGTGGTGCCTTTGAAGAATTGACTGAAATCCCTATTGCCGTTGAGTTGGCCTCGGATTTCCTCGACAGACAAGCACCAGTTTTCCGTGATGATACCTGTGTCTTCGTTTCTCAGTCTGGTGAGACTGCCGATTCCTTGATGGCTCTACGATACTGCTTGGAGCGCGGTGCGTTAACCGTTGGTATTGTCAACGTTGTCGGTTCCTCCATTTCCCTCCTCACTCATTGTGGTGTCCACGTCAATGCTGGTCCAGAAATCGGTGTTGCTTCTACCAAAGCCTACACTTCTCAATTCATCGCCATGATCATGTTTGCTCTTTCTTTGAGTGAAGATCGTTCCTCGAAACAGAAGAGACGCGAGGCTATTATGGATGGCCTTGGTAAGATTTCAGAACAAATCAAGGAGGTTTTGAAGCTTGATCAACCAGTCAAGGAGCTTTGTGCCAGAACATTCAAGGATCAAAAGAGCTTGTTGCTTTTGGGTAGAGGTAGCCAGTACTCCACTGCTTTGGAAGGTGCTCTTAAGATCAAGGAAATTTCTTACCTCCATTGCGAGGCTGTTATGTCTGGTGAACTTAAGCACGGTGTTTTGGCATTGGTTGACGAGAACTTGCCAATCATCATGATCCTCACCCGTGATGATATCTTTGCGAAGTCTCTTAACGCTTACCAACAAGGTATGATTATACTCCTTTTCTTTATCTACAGATTCATACTAACATGTCATAGTCATTGCTCGTTCTGGAAAGCCAATCGTCATCTGCAACCCCGGAGACGAAGAATTCCAGACTAGTCAAGCCGAGAAGATCGAGATCCCCGCCACCATCGACTGCTTACAAGGTCTCCTCAACGTTCTTCCACTACAACTTATTTCCTACCACTTGGCTGTCGCTGGTGGTCTCAACGTCGACTTTCCACGAAACTTAGCCAAGTCAGTCACAGTCGAGTAGATGATTTTTCAGCATGGCAATGGCATTGATAATAAAGGCTTGTAAGCTCTATCGCTTCGGTGCTCTGCTGCACTCGCCTGCGTTGGAATGGAAGGAAGGGAATGGCAAAGAAGTCAACCGCACGTCAAGTGCTCGCTTCTTTATTTTTGCGTAGATAATGAGAACTTAGCGATCGCGGGTACAAAAATTACGGGTTTGGGAATTTTGATGGAGGAATGATATGTGCTAGCTGCTATTATTGCGATGGATGCCATGATTTTCTTTAGATAGGTACTACTTTTGCGGAAGTTCGATTGCAATTTGCGTATGCCAACGATAGGACAAGCTCTTTTTTTTTTTTTTTTAAATAGACAATGAAAATAAATTATATTGTCAAGATGATGATGGACTCACGCACTGCATCTCGTTGTATTTCTTCCAGTGCAGCCAATTCGGATCTTCCAGCACGGCAAATTCGCAATGTACAGATAGACAGATAGATGAACAGAAATAAATCAAAAGACCTTGGCTCGCCATAGCACCACATATACGCTTCGGATATCCATATTAAAACTACCTACTAACAAGTAAAAACAGCGTGAGCGAAAACTCCCCAGAGACTGCTGTGCACAACTTTCCTATGCCGTCCCGTCTCGTCCCCTCCCGTACCATTATGCCATTCCATGCCACCCATCTCAGCCATCTCACTCCAGCTTATCCCATGAATGGCCCATAAAAGCCCCAATGATGGTGGTTCATTCAGCCACAGACAGACCGACCCGAATCGAGGGTATCAGAAAAAATTCGAAAGAGAAAAAAAAAGGCAAAAGTTCAAAAGTTAAAACTTTAAAGGTAAAAGAAAAACAAAAGAAATGGGACGTTGAGATGTCTGCTGTGTTGATACAAATCGTGGAGAATCCATTCATCCATCCACCCATCCATCCATGCGAACCCAGCTTGATATCCATCAACGGGTCCCTCACGAGATCTCCAAGTCGGTATGCATTGGGATGGAAAGGGTGACGGGTTTTGCTTCGTAGGCATTAGCTAGAGACCTCGTTCATGCTCTCCTCATTCATGCCGTCTCGGGTATATCTTCATTCTCCTCTCTCTGGACTTTCTCCTTCCCCGGTAAAAAATCCTTCTTTGCATCTTTCAAAGCTTGCGAAGGATCTTCGAGTCCATTAAGAAGTCTCTCCCTCTTACTCTTCCCCTTGCGTCTGTTGCTCGCCAAATCGTTCAGATCCTCCTCGTCACTACTACTGATCTCGTTATCCGAATTCTGCACCATGTGAATTTCGTTTCCTTCCTTCTTCTTTCTCTCTCTTTGTCCCTGCTTCATCTTCTGGAGGTGATCATCGGTGCATTCTTTCGCGACGACGTGGAGACCGGGGAGATTTTCCTTGAGAAATTTTTTGAGGAGGGGGAGCAGATCGCCCTTGGGGCGGTAGGTGCCGCTGTCGTTGTCGATGACTAGTTCGTAGTGGCTGGCGTCTTTAGGAGGGGGCTCGTGCGGTGGTCCGCCGGGAAGGTCTTCAATGGGGTGACTGGATTGGCTGGGATCATCGGTCGATCGGTGGGGGTGCTTCAAGCGACGGATGAAGAACTCTCCCGAGCAGGCAATGTAAATGTTCACATCACTGTGCATGGTATGTTTCGACAAAAGATCGACTCCAAACTCCTTCCCGGTTTCGGTAAAACGGAGAAGCCCATCTAGTGAGAGGACATAGGTGAAAATTCTGCCACCCTCATCAAAATGAACCATCTTTAGGAATTGCATGGCAGCTTCGTCTGATCGAGGTTTGAATACGCCATATTCCGTGCTGTTACTGAAATTGTACACATGAGCATGCTGGTGGTGAAGAGCCTTGTTCAAGACTCGCCCTCGGAGACCTGCTTTTGAGAACATCCCCTTAACGAAAGGCTTGAATTCTACAAAGCGATGGTATAGTTCCGCTGGTACTGGACCCTGGAGCTGTATCTGATTTGCTTGGAAACTAATTTGTTAGCATTGTCACATTTACAGCTAGGTGACTACTTACTCATATCTTTCCGTTGAAGGTTTTCCTCCTGAAGAACTTCCGGGAGCTTTAGTGCCAGCGAGTCTGCCAATCATGGGCGAATAGTGCTTGAAGAAATATGTTTCCGCGACAGTATACATCCTGCCATATGGCTCCTCAGATGGCCCAAGGCATTCCGCGCTTACGTAAAGTGTACCATCCATATGTACGTTCCTATCAAACATAGCAGCGCAGGCTCGTACACCGTATGCCCTCTTGCTGCCCATCCTTTTCTTGATATCAAATGCTCTCTCATGAAAACCCTGCCAGTTTGGACCTAACGATTCCACATAGATTGTAACATTACCCAAACGATCATCATGGTCTGCGGGGTCTTCATCGTATAGACGACATTTCAAGCGGAAACCACTTCCTGGAATACCAGCCACCGTCCAACTCTTATTCCATTCCGGGTTTGTACTTTTGTGTATAGTTTGTGTTCGCAGAACGAGATCAGGGTCTTCCTTGTGCCGTTTCAATAGAGAGGATGTTAATGTTGCTGTAATGTAAGGATCGGAAGACCGAGAGTTGAGATCTGACGCGGGAAGATTCTCGGCTCTGTGGAAAGTAAATCGTACGGTATAACCATCTCTGGCAGAAGGGATTGGTGTCGCATCAAAACCACCTGGTGGATTATTCCCGTCCTTTAACTTTTGTTGTTTTGAAATAAGCTTTTCCTTGGCTGCCTTCAGTTGACCCTGGTGTTGTTTCTGTTGTTCCTTCTCTCCATCGCCATTTTGCTGTGAACCAATTTGGGCTGAAGCTTCTTGCGCTGGATTTGCATTTGCGCCATTTGACATGTCACCGAGTGCTTGACGTTCGACATTTTCCGACATTTTTGTATGTTTTGCCTGTACCTGGAGTCCCGGTTATTCCGTAGACGGAATGCGCAATTTTGCGCAAAGAAAAGCAGTGCTGGTATTGTCGTTATTGTAGTTGGAGAATGAGCTGACAGCCAAGCTTTGTATGGCGGGAGAAGGGGAAGGAAAAGATTAAGGATTTCTTATATCTTACTTCTCTCAACTCAACATGGCCAATTGAAAGAGGAAAAGAGGAAAAGAGGAAAAGATGTAATTGTACTCGATAGTATATAAGGTTAATGAGGCGTAAAAATGATTTGAACTAGGCCGTTTTTGAACCTGCCTGCGTTCTGATGTGTATATATAGATATCTGGCCGGGCCAAGCCCAGCACAGCCCTCTCTACTCTCTAATTGGCTTAAAATTACTTTTTTTTGTTTTAAATAATATTTTGCTTTTTGTAGTTTTATTTATTAAAAAAGGATTAG
>NGKJ01000038.1:222138-277987 GCA_002162495.1 Myriosclerotinia curreyana | reverse complement strand
TAGAAACTTGGGGAATAGGGATGCAAAGTTGGGGGGTGAGATTTGATTGCTAATATTTATTTAATATTGATTAGGGATTGTGATGTATGTTATCTTATAGCCATTGGTTAGAAGATGAGATGGACGAATGATGAATGATGAATGATGAATGATGAAAGAGGATATTAGGAGGATTTATGACGGGAGTGTTTTCTATGAGATTGCGGGTAGGAATAAGAAGGAGTTTGAACAATAATATGTACACATGCCCCTAAACTCTTCATCCTCTCCCCTATTCAACCTTTCCCCCCTTACTCCGCATGTTTCAAACCCCCATTCCTTTACTTACTTTTCAACTTACTTTTCAACTGCCCTACTCCTTCTTCATTCGCCCCAGGGCTGTCTCACTCTGCAACCTTTTCCTCTTCATCTCCTGATGCTTTTCCAAAAGCTTCAAATGTGCTGCTTCCTTTATTAACCTCGACCTCTCCTTCAGCTCCTGCCTTATTTTCTCTTCATTTGCTCTCTTGACTGCGTTCCTCTGTAACTTTTCCATTTTCATCTTCTGATGCTCTTTTAACAAGCTCTAAATTTGCATTTTGTGCTTCCTTTCTATTCTCCTCAGTTCCTTCCTTTGTCCATCTTAACCTCTTCTTAATTCTTTTCTGTTTTGGTGTTTTGGGACTTTCCCCATTCAAATCTCCCTCTTCTCCTTTTCCAGGTCCCTTCAGGAATTTCTCCTCGGCCACTTTCTCCCTTTCAAGTCTTTTTTCTTGCTCTATATTTTCCGTCACCCTTCATTACTCTGGGGTATTAGTTATTGGTTCGTGAATTAGGAGGTGGTGGTTTGGGATGAGAAGATGAAGACTTCTTCAAGTAGGTTTTAGGGAATAAGGCGAATACGAAAGATAAAATATCCGAGCATTATCGAATATGATATCGAAACATGAAAAATGAAGAAAACAGGAAATCACAAACTTCTTTGTAAGATATTCAACATGATCCATCTTATTAGCCGCAACATCCTCTCCGGTCGTATTTACTATAGGAAGAACACAGTTTCGAACTTCCGAAATCTGGAATGCTTAGAATATTTTTTGGCCCTGATCTATTCTTTCACCGTTGATCTTGGCTTCTACGTCACAGAAGGTTGCCATGCGGATGTCTTTGTGGGTTAAACCTGGGGGTTCGCGATCGTGGGTTGTCCAGCGTATGGAGAGGTTATTGTAGACCTGGTGATTTATTAGAATGAAGGGTGGAGAGGAAGATGGGGGGGATGAATTTAAGGAGGCGCACATTGGTCCATTCTGGGTGATGTTTTTCCAGTTTGCTTTTTGATGCTACGGCACTCATGAACTTCTGAGGATTGAGTATTGCGTTAGTAATTTCACTTTTTCCTCTATTTGAAGATAATCGGTAGACAGTTAGGTGGGAGAGATACGGGTATGTCGAAGTTTTTGCCGAGGAAAAGGGTGGAGGGATTCGAGCAGATGATAACTTAGAATCCTAGTCCTCGTTTTCACAGAATACCATCGCCATACCAAGAAAGACCTTCAATCTGCATACCCAAATCTTTGAATGGGAATTTCTGACGTCCACAAATAGAATAAAGGAAAACAACCAACCCAAGTATCCTTAAACCCTTTAAAAGTAAAATGCCTCTCCAATGCCATCCCATTCTTTGTCAAATTCCATCGCCCACCGTTTTCCCTCAGTAAGGGATCAATCAAATCTTGTAGTGGAATATCATCGAGAAGTGAAGATTTTGACTCTTCGGGAGGGGTATTTAAAGGGGATTCATTTGGCTGAATATTCTCTTCTGGAATGGGGTTCTCTTCTGAGATATAGTTCTCTTCTAGCATAGATCTCTCTTCCGATAAAGATTTGAATGCTTCGCCCTGGTCAGCACCGGAATCTTTGCCCGCAGAAGAAGAGAATCCCGATGTTGGGGGGGCATCTATTTTTGGGAAGGCATTCTTTTCTGGAAGAGTTTCCCAAAGATGTGAATTTGAGTAGGCACTATCTTCCGATGCATTCTTCTCTCTTGAAGCGGCATTATCTTCTGATGCAATCTTCTCTTTTGAAGCGACATTCTCTTCTGGGAGAGCTGTGAAGCTGGAAGGTTTGAAGGCACGTACTTGGAGTACAGATTTGGAGGGGAGGATTAAAGTTTTTGAAAAAGTTTTGTGGCAACGTATAAGGGTGGTGGATGAGGTGAGTGGAGGATATAGAATGGGACGTATGGAGAGCTTCATGATTGCTCTAGGGAGGAGGGGAAAATGAAGAGCTGGGGGTAAAGTGATGATGAATGATTGATGGGAAATGATCACGAGATGAAGTTGCATGATGAATCACGTGACATACTCACTTTAGACTTCGCGTTTCACACACATATACTTACTTAAAAACTACTTATCTTACAGCTAAATATAGATTTGTATTTACAAGCTTCATTAAAAAAAAGAAGTCTTATATATATTATTATTATACCTATATTGGGCTCTCGTTCATTCACGCTAAATCGGGGATTATTTAAGCTTAACCTCGATCCACTTATGTAATCAATACATGGATGACGTCTGGGCTTGCTACAAGTCTTTTTAGTTTTTTTACTTTCTTTCCCTCATTATATTTCTAACTACAAATTCTTACATATTTACTACCTACATAATACTCTATACTACTCCAATTCGTTTCAATTCAAACATATCTACAGTCGAGTACAACCTGCCTAATAAATCATGGCCGACTTTTCCTTCCTCAAACGTAAGGATGATGAAGAAAGAGATACTAAGGTTACATCGAGAATGAAGCCTTTTGGGAATATGAGATCCGAATTTCTATCGAGAACGCGGAGGCCTTTTGAAAGTAAAGCTCAGAATCTTCCACATCCCGAACCTCCTCGATCGAATCAGTCTAAACCATTATCAAAGACCATGTCAGAGGTAGAAACTACGATTGTTAAAGAGACAAAGTCAGAGACAGACACAAGATCAAAGTTGAAGTCAGAGTCGCAGGACAAACAGGTTACAATTTGGGATCTCCCTGCCGAAATTCGTTTGTTGATATATGAATACGTATTCCCATACAATTCGTATGTAGCGCCATTTCGTCCAAAGTTTAGCCACGGGAATGGAAGTACATATTTGATTCCTAAGAATCCTTCTGAACCTCGAAATTTCAGTACATCTCTCTTAAGAGTTCATCCAATATTCTATCGAGAAGCCAAAGAGTTTTTATGGAACTGGATTTGCTTTAGATTTCATGGCCCTTGGGGTACAATCAATTCATTGGACTCCCTGGGTCAAATTCCCAGTCAACTCATCCCAAATATTGAAATTCGTATGAGATCAAAAGACCTCGATGACTCCCTTTTCCCTCGCGCAATTTCAATCATCAACTCACAAGCTCGACACGGAAAATTACAATCGGTGATTTTAGAGATGAAGTCTTGGGACATTCACGACATCATCCGCAACACTTGGCGCGAAAATATGCGGGCACGACGAAACAATGAACTACAAGATGTCAATGCCAATGTGTACGATCGTTTGAGGCTGATGTCAAGTGCACAAACATGGAGATGTCATAGGGGCATAAAAATTAAGGATTGTGCAAGTTATGAAGAATTATTGAGGGAAATTTCTTCCAAAGGGCCAGCGATTTTTCTCTCCACCCTCCAGCAAATAATGGATGTCGTTGAGGAATTGCATTGGGCTTGGGGTGGATCGTTTTATCTTGGGGATATGTTGGTTTGGGAAAATGGCCATCGGAGGTATTGAATATGATAACAGATGTCTTTCTACCTTGATGAAGATGATGGCTTTTCTTGGAAATCTCTACAATTATCAACATCTGGGGCAAATCAAGGTCAGCAAATTCTACCCTTAGCTAAATATGCGCAGTTCTCACCCAATTCCTCAACTCATGACCTAAAATAAGGTATAATGAGAGCACGAAGTCCTTTCTTGGATTTCCAATCGAATTTACAGTCCACAATGTTGTTATAAGGAAGCCTATATGGTGATACAAAGCTGACATTTTATCTTAAGGCTTCTGAGAATTTTCGTTTCCTTTTACTGAGACAGCCTTTATTAAATGAATATCTGGAATCCAAGCACAAGACATAAATCTATTTGATATTGGTATGAAATTTGAATCTGCATGAGAGATCTCACTCAATAGCTCCAGTTGCTGTGGAGGAGTTGACTTATCTCGTTCGAGAGTCCAACTAAATGTATCGTTGGATGATAGATGGAGGAAAAGAACTCCATCAAATTTGAATCAAATCCTTCCCTTACCTTAGACCGCCATACCCCTCACGAGTCACCACTGCCAACATCTACCTAAAGCGTTCAATTGCCGATATAATCATATACAACGGGTTGAGCTTCTTGTATTTATTTCTCGTCCCAATCTCTGGATTTCCACCTTCTATTCCACGGTTATTGAGATCACTTGTCCATAGTCGCCATCTTCCTGGTCCTCTCCTCGCAGACT
Source organism: Myriosclerotinia curreyana (assembly GCA_002162495.1). Taxonomy (NCBI): domain Eukaryota; kingdom Fungi; phylum Ascomycota; class Leotiomycetes; order Helotiales; family Sclerotiniaceae; genus Myriosclerotinia; species Myriosclerotinia curreyana. The sequence continues at coordinate 273,508 of NGKJ01000038.1, read as the reverse complement.
CCCACAAAGATATGGCCTTTTCTCTCTATCAATACATTTTTACAAATCGACATCTTTTTTACCATCATTTCCAAGCCTGATATATTTTGGAACATTCTCTTATAATCATTTTAACGATCTCTAAGAAATCTACGAAGATGGAACTGGATGCTTGAACTTTTGCGATAGATGTTCAATGGCGACATCATGAGTGCAACTGACTGGATAGTTGTTAGGTCCTGGTGGATTCTAACTCTATCTGCATGGCGATTAGACGACGATGGTACTTCTCGAAACTTTGTCACACAGCTTCATCACTTTGATCTTCTCTAAGGTTTGGCTGTTTACCTCACCTACTTCTGGAAATTACTTAAAAGAGTTTTGATTTCGCATTTGTATAAAAGTTTGATATTTTCGAGCTAGATATACTGTCAATTAGATAGATGTTAATAGTAATGTAATAATAATTGATAGGATATATTTTTAATGTAATATTATATATTTATTTTATATTATAAAGAAAATACGCCCTAAATCCTAAATCCTAATAAGTTTTAAATTTATATAAATAAGTTATTAATTATAATTTAAAGAATATTATTTAAATATAATTGATTATTAATTTATCAAATGAAATCAAATGAAATTAAATAATATTTTAAAAATAAAACTAATTATATATTAAAATAACAATAACCTTCTTTATCCAACAATAAATAAACCGCGCAATCCCGATCCCGTGAACCTGGACGTACAGTACTGTATGTAGGACCTGGACCGAGCTTAAGGTGGCGGCTCCCGATAGGTGGGATTTTGGAGGGGGGCTTTCGGATACGGCCGATGGGTATGAGGTACAGATTGATTGATGATGTATAAATACCTACCTGAGCATAACTGCTTTGAGAGATAGGGGTTGGAGTTGCAGTTTGGAGTTTGGAAGCCGGATACGATCGATACCTAGAACGGAATAGAAGAGGAGAGGAGAAGGGAAGAGAAGAGAAGAGAAGAGAAGAGAAAATCGAGAAAGATGACTTTCAATACCGATACCGATAATCTTTCAAATATGAAGACCAATATGGATACCAATATGGAGACGAAAACCAACATGAAGACGAAGACCAGTACCCCCCAAAACCAAACCCCAACACGCAAAACACGACAGATCTTCAAGGGAACTTTTATCCATAGCAAAAGTCTGACGGAGTTGGAGGTTCGCCATGGTATGTGTGTTTTTGTGGATGAGGAGGGGGTTATTGTTGGGATTTTTGGAGGGAGAGGGGAGGGGGATGCGGATGGGGATGGGGATGAGGATGAGGGGGGGGAGGGAAATGAGGGAAATGATGGCAAGGAGGGTATTGAGAAGTATATTAGGGAGTTGGGTTGGGATGATGAGCACACTGATTGTGTGGTGTTTGAGGGTGCTTCTAATGAACGTGATGGGGAGAGATTTTTCTTTCCGGGGTTTATTGGTGGGTTTTTTTCTTCTTTTGTTTTTGTTTTTGTTTTTGTTTGTTTTTGGATTGGAAAACTACCAATTATACTTGAAGGAGAAAGAAGGATGATATCACGAGTACAAACCCAACTAACCCCCTCCCCCAGATACCCACATCCACGCCCCCCAATACCCCAACAGCGGGCTCTTCGGCTCCTCGACCCTCCTAAACTGGCTCAACACCTACACCTTCCCCCTGGAATCCTCGCTGTCCTCCCTCTCCAAAGCCCGCCCCATCTATTCCCGCGTTATCCGCCGCACCCTCTCCCACGGCACCACCACCGCCGCTTACTACGCTACCATCCACATCGAATCCACCAATCTCCTCGCGGATCTCTGTTTGCAATTCGGTCAGAGGGCTTTGGTCGGGAGATGCTGCATGGATAGTTCGACGGGGGCGAATCCGCCTTACTATCGCGATGCGGATGCGGGGGAGAGTTTGGAGCGAACCCGAAAATGCGTCGCTCATTGCGAGGAAATCGATCCCGAGCGTAAACTCATCACCGCGATCCTCACCCCGCGCTTCGCACCCAGTTGCACGGGGGAATTGATGAGCTCGTTGGGGGCACTGGCCCAGGAAAAAAATCTCCCCATCCAAACGCACCTTTCGGAGAATCGAGCCGAGATTGCATGGGTGAGGGAATTATTCCCCGACTGTGAGAGTTACGCGGGCGTCTATGATAAATATGGATGTCTCACGCCCTCGACGATCCTCGCGCACGCGGTGCATATTTCCGAGGGAGAAGCCGAGATAATTCGAGAGAGGGGGAGTGGGATTGCGCATTGTCCGGTCAGTAATAGTGCGTTGACGAGTGGGATGGCGAGGGTCAGGTGGATGTTGGATAGGGGGTTGAAGGTGGGGTTGGGAACGGATGTGAGTGGTGGGTTTAGCGCGAGTCTGTTGGTGGCGGCGAGGGAGGCGTGTTGTGTTAGTCGGTGTGTTGCTGCTGGGATTGGGGGGCCGGGTGGAGGTGGAGGTGGTGAGGGTGAGGGTGAGGGTGAGGGTGAGGGTGTGGGAAAACAAAAAGGAGAAGACAGAGATCCGTTAAGTGTGGAAGAAGTTCTCTATTTAGCCACGAGAGGAGGCGCAAAGGTAGTAGGGATGGAAGATCAGATTGGCGGGTTTGAGGTTGGGAAACAGTGGGATGCGCAACTGATTGGGTTGGGTAGACCTTTGATGCGGAAAATTGAGCATGGGGATGGGGGGTGGGAAGAGAATGACAATATGAAGGATGGGCATAGTCAAGGGGCGGAGAACATGGGACCGGTAGATATTTTCGGGTGGGAGAATTGGGGCGAGAGGGTTGCCAAGTGGGTTTTTAATGGGGATGATAGGAATACGCTGAGGGTTTGGGTTAGGGGGAGGTTGGTTCATCAGAGAAAGGGAGAGGAGGGATAGATAGATGCGTGATGGATGCTAGGTGATGAATGGAATCACGATTCACAATTGCATGGTTAGATTTAAATAGAGATGTGAAATATAAATAGATATTACTTTTTTAAAAATAGGTTACATAGAATAAAGTTCATCCCCACCCCATCAATTTTTTGATAATTAAGATATCATCCAAAAATGTCAATCCAGCAAGTAATCTGAATATCCAACGCCACCCAATATCATATCCCCCTCCAATTCACGAATCCCTAATCTTGATCCAAACGCCTTCCTTCCTTCCTTCCTTTCCCAATTCTTCGACTCATCCACCCTTACAAATCAAACCCTAACCCCAACATCCCACCAAAAACCTACTTCTCACACTCAATCCCTAGCACACTCATCCGCCTCAACACCACCATTAGCCGCAGACGACTCTACACTCGCAGCCTGCTGACAGAAAGGACACGCGACGCCCGCGACGCCCAAAATCAACTCACTCGCCTTCTCCGCGGCGGCCATGACGGCAAACTGCGGGTTCACCGTCACCGGCGCCAAGATACTCGCATCCACGACGTGCAGATTCTTCATGCCCTTGACCGTCGTGTTGACATCCACGCAGCTATCTAAGCGGCAACTGGAGCTCCAGTGGTTGACCATCCCCCTCGCGTAGGCGGAGGACGTCGTGATGTATGTTTGGATTTCTTCCTGCGTGGCGTTTTGCGGGATGTTCATGGGGGTGAGGCCGGAGGATGAGAGGCCGGAAAAGAGGGTGTGGATGAAGGTGGCGATGTCTTGTGCGTCGCGGGGGTTGGAGTAGTAGACGCTGTCTGAGGGGCCGGGGATGAAGTTTTTATCGAGGATGACGGAGCCGGAGGAGAGGAGTCCGGATGTTCCGTAGACGTTGAGTGTGATGGTGTTGTTGTTGTTGAAATCGGAGTAGCCGGATGAATCGATGGTTCCTTGGAGACCGGTGATGCTTCCATCCGAGTGGGAGATGGTGGTCCAGAAGACGGATGTTTCGGATGCGAATGTGTAGGGGCCGCTGCGGGAATCAAGGTAGAGTTTTGAATCGGCAGCAGGAGGTGAGGCGTAGGAATAGGTGTATGATTCTATGGAATCGCCTTGGAGTTCGATAAATGTGTTTGGGTTGTCGAAAAGTCCGGCTCCAATGGCTGTAGAGTTGATCCAATCGCTACTCGGGAGGTTCTTGGATAATTTACCTGCAGCAGAGAGATTGGCGAGGGTTCCTGCATCGCCAATTCCTGAGTACATGAGGATTGAGGGACTTTGAATGGCTCCTCCTGATACTACTACTCTACCGGTTGCGGTAACCGAAATGACAGTCTCGACACCGTTGATGAGGGCTGTAACACCAGTGGCAGTATCACCATCTCTTTCAACTCGTACTACGCGAACTCCGCTCTGGAGACGGAAATTACTGCGTGGGAGAGCAGATTGAAGATAAGTGGTGACGGGACCTCCTCTTTGCCCATTGGAATAATCAAAGATTGGGTGTCCAAATACTTCAGTCTTATCATCGGCTTGAGCATTAATATCGACATCTTTGTAGCCCAATCCATCTACTAACCACTTTCTAGCGGCATCATATCCAGTTTGTAGATAGCGGATGCCATCGCGAGAAGTGAGGTTGGTGGAAGTTTGAGTGGCGTAAAGACGTTGAATGGCAGCATCCATGTTTTTAGAATTCCACTAGAAGTGGGGTTAGTATTTGAATATTTGGATAATATTGGAATAGTGTCAAAATCTTATTACTTACTTCAGCAGGAAAGTATAAATCCCAATCCGAAGCCGGAGGTTCAAAGAATAATCCAGCATTGATTGCTGAACTTCCTCCAATGGTACATCCTCCATAAGCATTTGCTTCAGCGCCACATGTGAGGTTTCCCCCATCAGCGAAGATGGACTTGTAAAGTCCAGGTACATCAACTCTTGTTAGATTTGTGCCACTCAACCAATCCTATGAAAGTATTAGAAGTCATGAACAGATTCCAATTGAAGATCAAAAACTCACTGGTCTCCTTGAGTCCAAATCTCCACCGGTAATTCCATAGGAAAGTCCACCACCTTCAAGTAATAAAGTCTTGAGGCCCGCTTCGGAAAGTCGTGAAGCAACTGTGACACGACAGTCAATGAATGAACCTTTCATTATACATAGCTCAAATACATACCAACAATACCAGCAGGACCAGCTCCAACAATAATAGCATCCCATTGCTCGTTGATCCAAGCATCATCCACCACACCTAGAACGCCACCTACCAAAGTAGCAATAAGAGAAATATGATTTGAGATCTTCATGATTGATGATTTTATCTTTGAATTATAGAAAACAGAACAGAACAGAGAAGAACAGTGAAGAACAAATCTGAATAACAAAATAACGAAGAGAACCACCCACCCACCTTACCTTTATATATATACATACCATACATATTTTTTCTCCCTCTCATTATTATTACCAATGATGCATGATTACCTACCTACCTAGTACTACCGGTACACAAAGTTGCCCGCCCTGAGCCCTCAGCTCAAAATAAAAATAAAAATAAAAATAAATTAGACTCACCGGAACCCGGTGCCAAGCCCAAGCAAAGTCCCTTAGCCTTGTGGGTATTTCTTCGGCTTCTAGTATGAATGAAGGGGGAAAGATCAGGGAAAGACCAGGGAAACACGAGGGAATCCACCAAAAATCATCAGAAATCATCAGAAATCATCAGAAATCATCAGAAATCATACCAGGGACCAGTGAATCGCCCCATCATATACGAGGTTGGTTGATTAGATGTTGAACGGTTTAGCTCACCGGTATGAAGCGTATGATACATACTCCGTACATTGATATTATTAACCCCGCCGTCTTCCCCCCCTCCCCTCTTTGACTTTAACTTTGATGAAGAAGAAGATGTACCGGTAATTACCGTATTGATGCCGTACCAACTTACTTAAGTCGTGTTCAGCTATGATGTATGTATGTGGTGTGATTTCCCGGACTTTGTACCGTACACTTTCGGTGCTGACAGCTTTGACAGCTTTAACAATCATATAAACAACAATATCATTCATTATACAAATAAAATCACAAACTCTTCATGCTCATACCGTTAGCTACCTAACAAAACGTCATACAAATATGAAATCATAAACTTACTCATCGTATCCGCGAGTAATTGAGTAAGTTGAGTTAGGTAATATTAGTTAGTGAAGTTCTTTGTGTGGCGAAGTAATAAGTAATAATAATAATACAAGAAGTTAAGAAGTTAAGAACGAAAGTGGATTGATTTATATTATTTATCCCGAGGCTTAAATCGACTTCAAATTTTCAATTGCCTTCTTCCTGTTTTTGTTATAGAGGTGAAGGATTGATTGTATAGGCGATTTGTAATTATATAATACTAAATATTCATCATTTTAATATACGTAATATTTATTAAATCAAATATATATCAAATAATAGGAATTTTATTAATTTATATATTTATATATTTATATATTTTTCTATAATTTTTTTATAATAAACTTTATTTATTTATTTATTTATTATATTATATTATAAAACTTAAAAAACAATATATTATAAAATTATATACCTATTGTAATCATCCTCAAGAATATATATTTCACTTATTCTTTTTAAAATCCTTCAAATAGATCAATAAATACTCCCTAATATCTAACACGGCTAACTTAGAATAACCCCTCCCCTCAAGAGTCAAGAAATTTCAACCAATAAGAGTAAATGTAAATGTCGTACTTCATAACCTTCATACCTCATACCTCACCCATAGCTAGCAATAATGCTTAGCTTATGCAGCTATACTTATCCTACCATGCACAAGTGATATACTGCGTGATAATAATGGGTAATGGGTAATACCGAGTACGAGATGGGTGAGTGGTGGCATTGGTGGGTGTGAGACTGTGAGACTGGTGGGTGCGGATGCGGGTGTGAGACTGTGAGAACTTGTGACTCTGTGAGACTGTGAGTGTATGGAGAAGGAAGTACTGAAATGTTTTGAAATAGTAGTACAAAGTACCGGTACTAAAATGTTTGAAAATGTTAAAATGTTAAAATAATAATAATAATGCTGAAATTAGAAATCCATCCGGAATGACCCCTTTTCTAGGTTCGTCGGCTAACCAAACCTTTTTCGTCTTCATCAAATTAAACCTAAACTTTAAACTTACTTATTAATACTCAATGACTAGGTACTGTGACCAATATTAAATATAATAATAATAATAATAATAAAAGTGAAGATCATCTATTATTTCGTCTAATCTTTGAGTTCAAGACTTCCTAACTTCCTAAACGCCGCCCAATGCAACCCTATCGTATTTTTTGCTGTACATAATCCTACATTTCCCTCAATTCCCTACCTACCATTATACAATAGATTCCTGATCCCGCTGCAGTTTGGAGCTTTCGAGTCGCTTCAAGATATATTGGTACAAAACCAACATGCAACTACTTTGTGTACTGGTCCACACACATCTAGGTCCTACTCCGCGAAATAATCCGGCTATTCCTTCCGTCTTGTAGATAAGTTTGAGGCCGGTTGGAACCGAGGAGGTATCGAGAATTATGCTACCAGGACGAGGGGTATGCGTTGACGGCGATGATGTGGATATCGATCTGATCTGATGCTTGGTAGGTTTGGTAGATGTTGGCTTCGTGCGAGTGGATTGAGGAGAGGGAGTTTTCGTAGGTTTTGACGTCTGCTTAGCAGCAGTAGATTCCGGGCCGTCAATGACTTGAGTTTGAATCCTTGTCTTGACAACGTCAAGAGGACATGTAATTACTCCAGCCAAACCACCAGCTGCCGCTCCTGTCAAGAGTTCCAATGGCAGCCCAATATCTCGGCTTCCCTTCCACCTTCTAGCCCAAGTTTGACCTTGTTCGTAAAACGCGAATTGTAATGCCGAAAATGGCAAATCTCGAACAATCGTTGCTCGGTAACCATAGAATAGCGCCGAGAACCCTTCTTGCTTGACTATTGTTCGCGCAGCATGCACTGTGTTTTTGTAATTGTAACCAGAGTTAAAAAACGGATTATTGTATCGACCTTGAAGTTGTAGACGAGTTTTGAGGACTTCGGAGGGAACGTATACGAAGGAGGCTGCAAAGTCGGCGACAAATCCTAAAGACATTAGAATCATTTATATTGTATCTAGATTTCTCGGACTCACCACTGGATAGATAGGCAAACCATGGCGGGATACCATTATCTATCAGATGCCTCTTACTGTACTCATATGTTCCAAAGAATATAATTGTACCAGGGAAAGACCCCAGAAGAGCAGGGACCCATCCTCCATATAATCCTCGCCGTATTCCTTCTTGTCGCAGAATCGTAGAGTATGAGGACGTCAAATTGGTATACTTTGGTGGGACATGCGGATCACCTTGCTGACGAGTTTTGACCGTATCCAAAGAGTGCATGAGTAAATCCCCCGTCGTTCCACCAATTCCCCCAGCAATCATGGCCTACAAACAATCAGTAATTTGCCTGTAGACCAAAAACTACAAATCTCACATGTAAATAGCGCGGTCGTCCCTCATCTTCGACCTCTTCCTTTTCCATGATTTTCGACTCGAGTAGCCCTTTTCCCACTCTAACATTGACGTCCTCTTCCCCTCCATCATCAACAATCCCGAATTTGGTGCGATCTTCTGCTGGCGAACCTGCCGATCCAGAGGAAAACAGGTTGACAACACGAGAGGTCAGGGACATGGCCCTTCCTCAATTTCCGAAGCTGATCGCCTTCCTGCTTTCCAAATATACAGAATTGCGAGTTTTCGTTACGGCGTTGGTAGGCAATTACAAAATCATTAAGCTGGGTATCACAGATGTTTTTTGATGCACAATAACTTTTTCTGCCGGAACCTTCCACATTTGTTTGTGCCTGAAATGCCTGATTATTTGGTGTGGCGCTGTCCGGTGAATCCATCTTTCTCCCGGTGACCTATAGCTAAACCCCAAATATTCAATGATTATAAAACTTCTTTCTATCTACTAGTATGATACTTTCAGAAACCAATCATTATAGGCCATCTATAGTCACTCTAGTCAATTTCATAGCCATTACGTTCACAGCGAATTCTTACAATTATACTTGAAAAGAAAAGAATGGTGGACTTGTAGCTAGGATACAAGGACCGCAAGGTGTTGATCATATTTTCATTCATTCATATGCTTGGGTATACCATCATCAAGAACCTGCACCCAAACTCCCTGCAAAATACCACTCCAACTCCCACGCTCATGATTCCGCGCAAACTATATACTTGCTCTTCTCGGAGCCATAGTCCTCCTCAATGCCTTCTTCTCCTCCGTCTCATCGACCAACGGAAGAATACCCTGATCTCTCATATTGGCTAAATACTCCTGTCCAAATTTGTACCCAACCTGATAAATTTCATCAAACTTTCCAAAATCCAGAGTGCCATAATCATCAATTGGAGGTCTCATGTAAAGACATCCTGGAGTTGTCTTTGCCCGTTCCAAAGCATCAACACTAGAGACGTATGCCAAGCGTGCTTGTATCTCGGCCAAAGTTGGAGGATTTGGGTAAGATGAGAATGGGTTCCATCGATTTGCAAATGCCCAAAATCCAGAAAGTGAGTCGCCGAAGTTCTGTGGTATATCATCATCGAGACTTCCAACATCAATAGCAAATATGATATCAGCCCCTAAAGATTTCATGTGAGAAACCGTTAGGTTGTCTACATATCCGCCATCTAATAACATACTTCCTTCATCGCATAGTGGTGGGAGAAGTCCAGCAAGAGACATGGATGCTCTGACGTACCGCCATGCATATCCACTGGTGTGAATCTCTGATCGACTTTTGCTGATATTGGTAGTGTTGCAGTAGAACTCCAGCCAGAAATCTTCAATCTGAGTATTGCCAAAGGTCTTAAAGATACCGCGGTTAAATTCATGACCGGTAGTATAAGAAGCAGATGGGTATGTCAAATCCAGTGCGAACCGCCACATACTTGCCATGCGACCTGAAAATTTCTTTGCGCGTCCATACATAGGAACTACGTCTGCATCACGAGCATATAATGCACCAATGAATGATCCAATGGATGTTCCTCCTATGATATCGATGGGAATTCCGGATTCTTCCATGGCTCTAATAATCCCGACCTGAGATATACCACGTGCACCTCCTCCTCCCAGAACGAGACCGATAGACTTGCCGCACAGGCGTCTGGCAATTCGATGAAAGTCGCCTTTGAAGGGAGTTTCTGCAGAGTAAAGTGGTGATTGTCGTACACGACGAGATGTGTATTTTTGAATTTCTGCCTGAATCACTTGTACTCGCTGTTTCAGTGCGGTTCCAAATTTTCTAGTTTGAGGATGTACTGGGACGGCACTAGTTCTGAAATCCATCTGAACATGGTGATGTCCGCCATTTATCCAAACTCGATTTCTTAGCCAGGCGCGAGTCACACCCGGCGATGAGAACCGATCTGTGTGCAACAATACTAATTCTTTTCTTGCTGTGGTTTTCATCCCCAATAAGAAGCGTTCGTATTCTCCAATCGCTGGCGAACCGTCTGCTATGCCTACTAGAAGAATGCAATCAGCTTGACTAATGCAAGTCTGAGTCCAAGGTGAATTGACGTTTGTATCTGGAAATGGAATTAGCAATGATCGTACAACGCGATTGAAATGAGGAGAGAATTTAATCCTTGTTTTAAGCTTCATTGAAGTAACCTAGGAAGAGTGGAGGAAAACCGGAACTGTCTGTCTCAAGGTGAGATCACTTACCAGCAATATATAGGACCAATCCAAACTTTTCCTCCAGATCAGCAAGATATTGTGAGAGTTTAAGCTTTCCCATACGACTGAAGGCGTGTCTGCCAAGATGATTGAGGATTGCTGCATGGTTGAGGGAAGTCACACCATTGGGTGCTCCGATTTGAGTTAAAGCATTCATTAGACGACTGCCAAATTCCACCACAGGTACTCCGGCAGTAACGGGAAGTACGGCAACAGTACGAAGATTGACAGTCGAAGACACCTTATCGTTTGTAGCACCAGTAACTTTCTCTTTAGTCTGTATGAAAACTGGCTCTTCTACCAAAGCTCGCATACGAGATGCAATAATCTTGGAGATTTTGATCGTAATACCTGGGTGCTCTTGAGCAAGACTGTTGAACAATGTCTTTGGAAACTTGGCGAGTTCGGTGTCTCGAATTGCATGAAGTGTAGCAGGTCTTACAGATTCTGTCATGACTTCCAATTCTCCAACACTTTCACCCTGTCCATACTCGCCAGTGACTTTCATTCCAGCTTCATCGTTATTGACTACAAGTCGAAGTCGGCCATTCAAGACGATATAAATTGCATCACTATCATCTCCTTGATGGTAGATAACTTGGCCAGCATTCACCTGTACCCATTCAAGAGCAAAATCTATGTGCAGAATTAACCTAGGTAATAGGCTGGTGAGACGCTTGGCCATAGTCAAAAGTACAACCGGATATTTTTCGACGATTCTTTCCAGTGATGTTCGTGGTAAGAATCCTACATAAACATCCGTCTTTGCAACAACATCAATGAATGAACGATAAGAAGATATGGTACCAATGTAGCCTGCAATCCCACCTGGCTTGATAAGTGCCAGACTTTTTCTAACTGCTGTCCTTCGCTTTTTATTATCATGTCCTGGGCCAGCAAATACAGGTCCAGATGCACGCGATGAGCCAGTCTTTGTCCTAGATAAGGAAGGCATTGGATCATTGGCATTCTTATCGGTCGATGAGTGTCGATAAGATTGACCTAGTACGGTGGAATCGGACTTCTCATCGGTAGGAACACTAACATCTAGGAACCCATCAATAACGTAATACAGGCCAGGGTTTCTCTCTCCTTGTTCCACAAGAACCGAGCCTTTCGGGAAATAAACAATTTCCACTTCATCCTTGAGCTCTTGGGCGAGCCCTTGCGTACTTGGATAGCCACCAGCACTGACTCCACCAGATGTAACTGATTCAGTATCATCTACGGACCCTTCGTAGGGATCAATAAGACCAAAGGCATTGCTAGTAAATGAATTGCTTGTAAAGATTGCCTTCTGACGTTTCTGATCATATGAAAGCAATCGAGGGGAGCCTTCAACAGAATCTGACATGCGCAATGCATTCTTAGTGTTTGTAAGACCGATAGCCTTAAAGATACATTCCAATATGGATTTCCTAAACATTCCATCTTCATCAACTGATTCTTGACGATGGAGAGGGATTCTTGCGTTCATAGGACCATTGAATGGGTTCGAGATCTTTTGCGAAAGCGGACTTTGAGCGTCATGATGCCATACTTGAGGACTAGAACTTTGCTTCACGCTTGAAGCAGGTTTACGACCACCATAGCGTGACATCTGAATATTTGTAAGAAGATCTCCGGGGCTGGGACTGACGCCGAAGTCGCCGCCGTGTGTTTCTAAGGTTTGTTTGGACATCGACATAGAGCCTCTGACTGATGAAGCATGCATTGTAGCTTCTTTTCTAAGGCTATGACTCGATCTTCTTCGTCTTCCAGCCCCAGCATTGTGTAAAGCAATACCTTTGCTACCTTCTTCAGCGCCTATCCTCTCCTTTTCGCGAATGAACTTCTCCTTCAAACGCTTCAATGCATCCCCACGGAGGAAATTTGGTAGTTCGTAGGTCGTGTACTTATTCATGTGCTTTTCAGTGCGTAAAACCTCGCTAGTTAACCCAAGGTAAGAATGTCCAGTCGCAAGGGTCACTCTTTGTAATCTCGTTAAAATGACCTGGACGATATGTGCTGTAGCCTTAGGATATACTCTGGTTAATCGGCGGAAAGCGCTAGCAGGAATTATAGCAATTGTAGTGTCAACTGTAGCTCTAGCAACAATGTCAGGGTGGACTGAAGTTGTATTCAATCTCTTAGGCCTATGCCGACGCGAGTGGATGTCGGCTGCAGCGTCCAATGACAATGGAGGTATTCTTCCATTGGCAGTAGTCGTTGAAGTACGACGATCTCTGCCATCTCTTTGACTATCTTGACTAGGAGCTCCATATATTGGACTTGTGGGGAGTGATGGTGGAGCGTCATGGCTATTGCCAAATTCATGATGATTCGAATTACCATAAGGGGTACCAGAAGCACTTCCATCGAAATCTTCTTCATCAGAATGTCTCAACTTGACATCTTCGGTGAACAATGAAAGTATAGAGAAGAGAGACGACATAGGTGCACCATTCTTGACCTCAGTTAACAACTGGTAGCCCTGATGCCCACCACTTCGATGAGGGCCAGATCCACTATCCGAATCCTCTCGATCATATGACATGGGATCGTCATCAGATTCGCGCCCTTCCCGAGCAGACTTGACAAAAATTTCCACTAATCCATCGACCACCAAACAGAATCCCTTCTCCTCCTCAAGATTCAAGGTTTCGCCTGCTATGAGCTTCCTTGTTTGCATCGAGCGAGTGAGTTCGTGGAATACAGGGCGTTCCAAGTAACCAAAGATTTTGATGGCACTAAGAAACTCATCCAAATAATTAGAGAACCCTGACTTTGATCCTTCTTCTTGTGTATCTGGATAGAGGTCTATCTGGGGCTCCTTTCGCTGAGGTTCTGGAGGTAATCGAGAGTACATATTGAGAAATCGGTATCGCACAAACCAACTCATGGTTGACACAAATGCCACCATAATTAACATCCTAAAGTAAATAGTTAGTACTGGCACTAGAGTAGATCAAATGGCACATACAAAGTTGTAGCATTCATAGTAAATGTCAAGCTGGTTGAGAACATTGTGAAGAGGAAAGTCGGCATTGTAATTGTCGTGAAAGTTACAACCCAGTAAAGAATTCCCGGAATCACTTTGATGAGGAACATAATCATCTTTCCAAATACTCCAAGCCATGATCCCGCTGCTTCAACCTGTATTTGATTTGCTGGTATGCCAGTAGCCGCCAAGGCCATGGTTGAAGCTATTGTTGTCGAGTCCATGGAGCTCACAGAGCTTCCGACAAGTGAGGAAACAGTTTCAGAAGACATGATTTGACGTTTAAAAGGTTGTAAATATTAGCAGAATAGACTGCTATTCATAAATACTTCACTATCGCATATCTACCGACAATTCCATATTTGAGTACGGCCAATGGGTTGTTGTATTGGAAGAGGAATCAATCACCTTGGAATCTCAAACATTCACAGTACTAACTAACGTCACTGCACCAATCAAAAATCTCCAGCTTTTATTATTTAGCGAGACCATCCCACCACGGCCCCTCCCTATCAAATCAAACGCCGACCGCAGATTGTGACTCTTTAAGAAATCTATCACGAATTTAAATTCGTACAAAGAAGAACAATACCAACATCTCGATCCTACAAATTCGATATCCCAACGAGTACCTCGAATCTGGCAACGAAGCCAAACGAAAACCATAAAATTTTCACCCCGCGCACAGCCGCGCAATAATCGCAATCATGTCTCTCACAAATTGCCGTTTCTATGAAGAAAAGTTCCCAGAGATCGATAGCTTCGTCATGGTGAATGTCAAGCAGGTAGGGGATCATCTAGGCGCTACCTTAAGTGTAGGAGAAACGCTAATCTCCAGCTTCGCAGATCGCAGAAATGGGTGCCTATGTTAAGCTCCTGGAATATGACAACATCGATGGCATGATTCTCCTCTCCGAATTATCTAGACGTCGTATTAGAAGTATCCAAAAGCTTATTCGTGTTGGACGTAATGAGGTTGTGGTCGTTCTCAGAGTCGACAAGGAGAAGGGTATGCCAAAACAATCCATATATGTTATATTGCAGCGGAAGGCTGATCTAATTGATTGCAGGTTATATTGATCTTTCCAAACGAAGAGTGTCACCTGAAGATATTGTAAGGTGTGAGGAACGATACAACAAGGGTAAAATGGTTCATTCGATTATGCGCCACGTTGCGGAAAAGACAAAGCACCCTATCGAAGATTTGTATGAGAAGATTGTATGGCCATTGAACAAGAAATACGGACATGCTGTTGATGCTTTCAAGCTCTCAATAACGTATGATATTCCTGGTGTCCTTGGATATTTTGTGTAAACTGACCTTAATATAGAAATGCTGATACTTGGCAAGACGTCTCATTCCCTAACGATGTCGTCGCCGAGGAATTAAAATCATATATCGGAAAACGTCTCACACCACAACCAACAAAAGTCCGTGCCGATGTCGAAGTTACATGCTTTGGATATGAGGGAATTGATGCCGTTAAGACCGCTTTAAGAACCGCCGAAGCCAGAAACACCGCAGATAACCAAGTCAAAGTCAAGCTCGTTTCCCCACCACTTTACGTTCTTACAAGCACATGTCTGGAAAAGCAAGTTGGTATCTCGACTTTGGAAGCCGCAATTGTGGACATTAGAAAGAACATCGATGCTGCAGGAGGTGGATTAATTGTCAAGATGGAGCCTAAGGCAGTCACCGAGAATGATGATGCCGAGTTACAAGCACTCATGGAGAAGAGAGAACGTGAAAACGCCGAAGTCAGTGGAGATGAGAGCATGAGCGAGAGCGATGAGAACCAAGTGGAGATGTAAAAAGGATTTGTAGAGGGCATCAAAAAGCATTCAAAAGCATTCTGATTGGACCAAAATATTGGTTTATGGATTTGTTTGCATTGTAGGCGCATAGTAGAGCCATAATCGCTTCTAATATGCAAATAAGGACATATCAAAATTAAGACAAGACATTCTAGGTTTACCTTATTCACATTGCATAAACACATTGTGCAGCGAGTCGTTGAAATGAGCTTCAAAGTGATTCTCCAGCAGAGTCACTGGAGAGTACTCCTTAGAGAAAAATCACAGAAAAGGCTATATATTTCCATTCACAATTCGATGAGGATAGCGGCATCAGATGTCAAGATGCTACACATATCCTTCCAATTTTCGGTTTCCGGGACCCAAGCAAAATAGCCATGTAGCGAATGCTTCAAGTGATTGAAGATTTCCATGGATGTATGATGTACATCTTGATATGGTTAGTCTGGGTAGGCAATATTGTATACTTTCTTTTCTATGTAAAATATCATTCTGTGTTGAGCAGGATTTCGGATAGTGAAACGTACTCATCGGAAGTCTTGGGAGTATAATTTTTAACATCTAACTGTAGTTTAGAAAATTTCAACAATTTTAGATTCCGGATATATGCAACAGTTCGAAGACTAGTCTATTGTTAGATCATACTCTCAAATGAGATTGCAATTATGGTCTCCTATAGATCAAGTGTTTGTGTGCTGTAATACTCACGTGCTTGGTGCTCACGGCAAACAGGCGAAGTAATAGGGGTTTAAATCCATGCCATTTGTTTTGGGTATCAAAGACATTCGCGGATGTACACTTTATTTAGGATTTCAATCCATAAGTCTTTGCGATTGCGAAATATGTTCAAACCCCCTATTCCAAGGCCCGTTTGGATAGAGCTACGCGGCCAATTTACAGCGAGATTCTATGTTTAGTCCAATTGATGGAGCATATCAAGATTCATTCCCACAGTACAGTACCAGATGACGCCATTGAAGAAACGCCAGACCTGCTTTTCGAGGCATCTCATGATCTTTGCCAAGTTTCCTCGAAGTTATATCCTAGCAATAGACATATCTTCTATATTTCCCCCTCCCCACCCCCCAATCCCATGACTTTACTCACTGATGCCTCATCCAGGCAAATCAACCCCCACCATTCCACCCTTTCACAACTCTTGTCTTTCCCTTCCACCTATCCCATCTAATAGATCCACTACTCCCCCAAGGCCACAAAACATGCGTCAGTCTCCCTGTAATCAAGTTCATCGCAATCGGTCCATAATGATTACTATCCAGCGTTTTCCTCGCATCTGCATTATCTCCCTCGACCCATACGTGTCCTGCTGGTATGTCTGCAATTGGGTAAGGATATGGGGAATGCGTGTAGACCCGATCGCCTTCGAGAGCTATGATGCGTTTTACTACTAGAGTTTCGGGATGGTATGGGGATCTGATGAGTAAAGGTTAGCGCTGGAATTTAAACCAGGGTTTGAAGACAAACCGAAAAGAAACAAGCATTCCCCTCTCTAATCCCTTAGTAGGACTCCGTTTATCAACCAAGCATAGATCCCTCGTAAGACTCTCATTATACCCGGTATTCAAGAACGGATACATAGAAGCGCCATTAATAGTGTGCAATTCGGCGACATGTTGATTGAAGAATATGACCGCCGGTACCCATGATGCAATCACGAAACCCCAATAGGAGAAGTCTTTGAGAAAGTGTCGCGCAGGAGATCCTTTCCTCAAGGCGGAGTAGAGGCGTTGGGACATGGTTTGGGGTGCATGGTTAATAAGGCTGAGGTGAGGGAAGGAAAAATGTATGGGATGTCAGCCTTACGGATAGAATGGAGCTCCATCGGGAAAATATCGGCATATCGTGTGACTATCCAGTAACAGGGCGTTCTTATCAGGTCATGTGCACTACCTTAGCGTTCTTCTATCTATTTCCTTACCCCTCCAAAGCGACCCGCCCCCACTACCAACTCCAGTTCGTAGATCATTTTCAACAGCTTTGAACCTACAACCCAAAGTCAAAGTCAAACAGAATGGGACATCTAGCTACCCTCGCAACATGTAATCTGAATCAATGGGCTTTAGATTTTGATGGCAATCAAAAGCGCATTATCGAAAGTATTCGACGCTCAAAGGCTGCGGGTGCGTCATTACGTGTTGGGCCGGAACTGGAGGTAACTGGTTATGGATGTCAGGATCATTTGTAAGAAAGATCACCCAGATTCAACAATCAACAACTGAAAATCACTTTAGTCTGGAGTCAGATACAGAGCTGCACTCATGGGAATCTCTCGCCGAGATTATTGCCCATAAGGAATGCCAGGATATCCTGCTGGATATAGGAATGCCAGTTCGCCATAAGAATGTGAACTATAATTGCAGAATTATTGTGCATAACTCCAAGGTTAGTTACTGTTCTTTAATATGCTGAACAAATGCAGCTAACGAAAATACAGATATTACTCATTCGCCCTAAGCTCTCTTTGGCTTCAGATGGGAATTATCGTGAGCAGAGATGGTTCACACCATGGAAAGGAGAAAGGATCGTTGAGCAGTATTATTTGCCAAGGCTGATAACAAAAGTGACGGGGCAACATAAGGTTCCTATTGGAGATGCTGTTATCAGTACTTACGACTCGTGCTTTGGTGCTGAGACTTGTGAAGAATTATTCACGCCAAGAGCACCTCATATAAATATGTCATTGGATGGCGTTGAAATCTTCACGAACAGCAGTGGCAGTCATCATGAGCTTCGTAAGCTAAATATTCGGCTCGAACTTATCAAGGAAGCTACCTTGAAATCTGGAGGCATCTATCTCTATGCTAACCAGCAAGGTTGCGATGGTGATCGTCTTTACTACGATGGATCAGCTATGATTGTCGTCAATGGCAAGGTTGTCGCTCAAGCAAGCCAATTTTCGTTATATGATGTAGAAGTGGTGACCGCCACGGTTGATTTAGAAGAGGTGAGGGCTTATAGAACCTTTAGGTCCCGTGCAATGCAAGCGAGGGAAACAGCTCCGTACGAAAGGATCGAAGCCGGTATGAGTCTTTCCAGTGATGCCGAGGACGTTAATCCTCTGGTGCAACCTACCAAGGAAATCTCGACCAGGTATCACGTTCCCGAGGAAGAAATCGCGCTTGGCCCAGCTTGTTTCTTATGGGATTACCTTCGTCGATCTCGCCAAGCTGGATACTTTGTGCCATTATCTGGTGGGATCGATAGTTGTGCGACTTCGGTTATAGTTCATTCCATGTGTAGAATCGTCTATGCGGCAGTCGAGAGAGGCGATAATCCACAGGTTGTTGAAGATCTGCTTCGGATTGTTGGAGAAGAGGAAGATAGCACATGGCGCCCATCCAATTCACAAGATATCGCCAATCGCATCTTCCACACTGCATACATGGGATCCGAGAATTCTTCGGCAGAAACACGAAGTCGAGCGAAAGATTTAGGTGAAAAGATTGGTAGTTACCATCTTGACTTTAACATTGATAATGTTGTTTCAGCCGTCACTACACTGTTCACGACCGTGACTAGTTACACGCCAAGGTACAAGATGTATGGAGGCACACCAGCATCAAACTTGGCATTACAAAACATCCAAGCTAGACTTCGCATGGTTTTGGCGTATCTTTTTGCTCAACTCCTGCCAACCGTTCGCGGCCGCACGAAACCTGGATCTCTGTTAGTCTTAGGCTCCGCAAATGTTGACGAATCACTCAGAGGCTACTTCACGAAATATGACTGTAGTAGTGCAGACATCAATCCCATCGGCGCCATCTCAAAGACTGACTTGAAGAGATTCATTCTTTGGGCCAGTACAGAATTCGAAATGCCACTTCTCAGAGACTTCATTGACGCTCCACCAACCGCCGAACTCGAACCTATCACCGAAGATTATGTACAGAGTGATGAAGCTGATATGGGTATGAGTTATGATGAACTATCTATCTATGGCCGTCTTCGCAAAGTAGATAAATTAGGGCCATACGGAATGTGGACTAAACTTCTCCATGAATGGGGCCACGTTCTCTCACCACGCGAAATATATGAGAAGACTAGATGGTTCTTTTGGTGTTATTCTATTAATCGCCATAAGATGACTACGCTCACCCCGAGTTATCATGCTGAACAATATTCGCGTATGTGTTCCCTACCCCTCCCCTGTTCCTATGTTTTCATGCAAAATTTCATGTGAATTTGCATGCATTTCGAAGCCAATTACTAACTTCTTGAAGCCGACGACAATCGATATGATCTAAGACCATTCCTCTATCCCGGCTTCTCGTTTGCTTATAGGAAGATTGAGAAGGCGTTGGCTGCCATGGGAGTAGCTGCGGAGAAGAAACCGGAGATGGACGGGGATAAAAAGAATGAGTAAATATTTGATAGATGGGGTTGTAGACGGGGAAATTTCCGTAGAGGTTAAGATTTGGACTAGATAGAATGATACCCATATAGATGACAACAATCAAACTGTTTTTGACATGCTTTAACATCCTGCTAGCAATCAAGACTATTTTGGCATACCTTAGTAGGTATAATGCGTCTTACAGTTAGAGCCTACAAGGCTGATGTTTCTTATTTCTTTTGATTTCAGACCAAAATTCGCTGCAAGTAGCAGTAACTTCAAGTACTTTTATTGAAAATAAAACATACGTTGGGAACAGCGACCATAAGGTTGTTTGGAAGAGGAAGACCCATTGCATTTCTATCATGAACAAAATCCAACTTATTCTGAATAGATCATGCTCAATATGATTATGTCAGTCAGAAATGCATGTAGGTGACTGGGAGTCATCGTGCAAAGATGTATGTGTGTTATTTCAAAATTCATACCATTTGGGATATAAGAATAATATCTCGAATTACAGTGTCAGTCAAAACCCCATGGGTGACTAGAAATGAAAATTTTTCCATCCATTTTGATACATCAATGAATCTTCAGGTTCGATCTCGCTCACGAGGTTCTCTGGGTGACTGGAAAAGGGAATAATATTTTTTGAACTGTCATTTAATGCCCCGTTTGACACATCTATGATGCTTCAAATGGTAATTCCAGTCAGAAACCCTCTGGATAATGTAAATGCTAGCGCAGAAACTTCCTCTCAGAAGCGCATAAAAGGTTCGAGACCTCCCGCTTTTCCTACACCCTTCTTCATCTTCTTCACACACAACAAGATACACATTCTTCAACGATCGAACACTCGATTCCACTTCGGCATTCTATCTCACGCCAACTCTCCATCTTGCTTAGGCATCCAGTTTTAACCAAATACCCCAATATACTTAGACCGGTTTAAGTATGTATTGAGAGTCTTAACCCCAAGGATCTAATACAAAGGCTTATACTAATGAGTTATCGGGTAGACAGCCCAAACTCCTTACCTTCGATCCTACTCGAGCACTCCATCACAGTTAAACCCTCTACCCTACTACAACACAGCCCGTTCGAAAATTCAATCTTACTTAGACACCACTTTACCCGAACATTCAGTTTTACTTAGATAAGCCTTCCATTCGTACGTTTTAGACTTTGAACTCTGGGTCCTAGGAATGAGCTCACATATATCTCAAAAGTGCACCAAGTCTCTGATATCCCAACCCGAACGTACACACTTCTAGTATCTAGAGAAATCGTATCGCATAGTAAGTAACTTTCTTTCTTCCTTCTTCCTTCTTCTTTTTTCCTTCTTCCTTCTTTCTTCTTCCTTTTTCCTTTTTCCTTTTTCTTTTTGCTTATATATAAATAACAATATTAACATATATAATATCGCAGATATGTCAAGATATCATCGTAAAGTTCAAGTGCGACCACAAGATAGCCTGGAGAATGAAACTATATGGAGATGCGTTGAAACGCTCAGGTCATCAGCCGTGTCACAAGGAAGATCTTGGTACGCCAATTGATGACCCCAGCAACAATGACGATACTCAAAATTGTATTGTTTGTCATGAAAGGGATGTAAAAATGAAAGATCAGGAATGTGGGGAGGTGGGTTTGGCTGCGGCTGCCTTGCATCAACTGAGCAAAGATGATTTTGCCCGTAAAAAATAGTGCAAGGTGGATGGATAATGAATAAGTAAATAATAGATAGCAACAATGCCTCATTTTCAAAAACATGACTTTGTCACTCACATACTAGTTTTTCATTTCTACTCCCAATATTATATCGCTGTACAATGAACCAAGTATTTCGCACATCTTCCCGCAAATTAAACGAACCCCCTTTTAGTATTCACCTCCTCGACTCCTTAATTAAGTGATTAGATATATAACAACCACTGCGCAGGGAAATAAACTGAGCCTGAACTAGAGTTATAATTTAATAAAAATCTTCATTGTGAACTGACAAATTAAATTGAATGTATAGAAGGTTTCTCCAGGGGAAGAATTTTAAAAAATTGTTTGATTATCGTAATACTAGGAAGACACTGTATCTTCAAGTAAAAATACGCTTTGGGGATTCCTCTAAAGATGTCGAAAAATAGTCCTCTAGTAATATAGCATGTGTGTGATCTCGCATAACATCAATTCGAGATTGCTACCCATGCCAATTTGGACAATGATGAAAGTCATATGTAGACGTCTATTTAATTTGGGCCTTGCCGCTATTGCATTTCTTGAGTAATAATTAGGTGACTCCTGAAGAAGCGAGTTTGAACAATTTAGATAGACAGAGTTATAAATAAAGTTTGCTTTTTATCAAAGGCATGAATAACGATGGACTGAAAGATCTTTAAAAAAATCCATTTAAATATTTTATCACGCTCGAACATTCTTATTTCAAGTACACCATCCTAATTCAACACTTTCTGCTAGCCAAACGCTCCATCTCACTTGAACATTTTATCTTGCTTGGATATCATATCTAGTCCTGGCTGATGAATACCGTATTGTATTTACATTAGTATTCAGGTATGCATGTACCGAACTTTGAACTGCAAATATAAAATGCTTATATATATTCCAAGAGCAAAACTTTGATTCCTCAGATCACATCCCCTTACCTTACATTGCCTTATATCAAAACCATCGATCCTACTCGAATACACTACCCGAGTTACTAATTAAGCCCTCACCTCCTACGACGCAATCCCGTTCGAACATTCGATCTTGCTTCAACACTACTTTGCCCGAATACTCTGTTCTACATGCACCAATACATGCACCAACATTCTGGTACGTACTGGGCTCTGATGTCTGGTTATTGTAAGCTAATCTCTGTTCTAAATATTCTAATATATTAATTTAAATTTTATTCACTTGTCTGGCGAGATCTCAGATCGTAAGTGACTTTCCTTCATTTTGCATATAACCAGCACTTATAACCCTCAACAGATGTGCCTATTCACCCATAAAGACTACGCTTGCAACGGCCGGCACGACACAGCTAGCAGGAAACTCTGCTCTATTCAATAATGCCCAAAGTCCATCAAGATTACGGGAAAACCTTTTCCGTATCATGATCTATGTGATTTTGAGGATGTAATATACAGGTCAGAGAGCACTCGTGCCTCGCATAATGAGACTAGGGAGGTCCTGAAGGAATTATGCCCAGAATGCGTAGAGGCTGCGAAAGAGGCTGCGAGACGTGAAGAGGCTGCGGCTGATCTGTTGCTTTTGTCTAGATCTTAAAGATAGCAGATTGCAGATAGCAGATAGCAGATGGCAAATGACAGATAGCAGATAGCAGATGGTAGATGGCAGATAGCTGATAATGTATATTAAAAACGCTAGATTTTCAAACCCACAACTTTGTCACTCATATAACTAGTATCCATACCACCAAAGTGATACTCCCGTAAGTTGTACCCAGTATTTTACACATTCATCCTTTCGATTTCGCCCTACAACTCTAAATGGCCCCCAAGAGCCTCCTCTAGTGGTAAAACACGCGCAAACCACCGTGTATTAGTTGCGTTTAAGCAAGCAAATGAATAGTTGTGAATTGTCGACTTGAATAAGCTGTGAAAGATAAGGTAGATGGGGAATGAAATATTATTGATTGTACATTTAGAGATGTGAATAACGATGAGCTGATGATTTGGTGTACAATATCGTCATACTCTAGCGAGATCGACTCTAGTCTCCTGTTCGCTAATGTCACTTGGGCATTACGATGCGAAATAAAGAATATTTTAGATGAAAATTTTATTAAAGGGAGCGTTGATGAAACTACCTTGAGTTATTTTAAAAGGTACACAAAGGTACACACATGATGCTGCCTTAACTATAACGCAATATAAATGCCATCCCACGACGTACGTAGAACCGAATACTTTAACCGAACAAGGAGAACAAGATATGGAAGAATCGCTTTCTTGGTTGCGACCTGACAAGATGGGAGATTTGATAATAAATGCCAATGTTTATAGAATACCGGTGGTCTGGCTAGTTGAGGATAGAGATGATTGATACGCTGTAGTAGATTATCGAATGCCTGTGCTAAGGGCAGAGAATGTGAATTCCAAAGCCACAGAAGAATCAATATCCATCATGATTCATATCAATTTGTTAATGAGAAAGAAAGAAAGAAAGAAAGAAAACAGAATTTCCTTCTACTCCATACAGCCCCCTCAATCCAGGAAGAGTCGTAGCGATCGATATCCTTTAGCTAGGTTGAAAAGGGGGGTCGGTCGAATTCAAAGTCTTTCAGGACAACTACAAGTATTCGGGAGTGTATAGGATAATTAGGATCGAATATAAACAAAACCTAAATTGAAATTATGTTTTTGTATCGAATTCTGTGGTAATATAAAATACGAGTTCGATATCGATATGTGCATCAATTCTAGAGGGATCAGCAAAAACAAGCTTTTCTATATGTCAATCCAAGTATAAACACAGCCACAACTATTTCCTATTTTAGAGATAAGGTTAAATAAGAACGATGATGACATAGAATTAAATTTCAATAATAATAATAATAATAATAATAATAATGACTTCACTACTACTACCGGTATATTTATCGTTGTATGTAGACTCGAAATAATATATATATCGGCTTCGTACTTCGTATATATATAATATATATACCGTAGCCCTGGAGCATGTATGTAATCCAACTTGTGTTTACGCCCCTGTCTTTGTGTTGGCATGCGTATTGCTTGTTGGCATGAGAATACAAGTACTGGTTACTGGTAGTAATCATACGAGTGAGTAGGTTATTACGGTAGTACTAGATAGAATAGATATTGGAGGAGGAGTTCAACAAATATACTACTATCTATCATTATCATCATTATCATCATTATCATCCACCCCCTCTCTGTTGTCATATTGTTATGTTGTTGTTGTTGTGAAAAAAAGCCACAATCCCTTGCGTGGGCCAAATCAAAACCATCCCGCTCGCCTACGTACCTT
This sequence comes from Myriosclerotinia curreyana, assembly GCA_002162495.1. Lineage (NCBI taxonomy): Eukaryota > Fungi > Ascomycota > Leotiomycetes > Helotiales > Sclerotiniaceae > Myriosclerotinia > Myriosclerotinia curreyana. Next base: position 248,677 of record NGKJ01000038.1, on the reverse strand, counting down.
ATACCTACTAGCCTACTTGTGGCTCAATCAATTCCACCTGCGCTACTTCGTAACTCCATCTCGACCCACGACGGCTTTCATAACTTCAACCCTATTTCCCCCCCCNNNCCCTAACAACTCAGTCTCGTTTGTATTTTGCAACAAATATATTTTCCCTCAACGATCCATTTCGATTCAGTCGGATGCGATCAAGCTTGTGCGAAAACCAGCTGTAGAGCTGAAGGGTTGTATTGCCGGCACTTTCAAGATATTTGACATTTGACACTTGACATTTGAGAATTACGATACGATACGATACAATACGATAAGATACCCCCATCATGCGACCTCCAAGAATTGTGATTATTGTTGCTTTCCTCCTTACTACCTTCGTTCTTACATTCTTATCTCTGCGGTCCTCTCATTCACCACAGAATGTAGCTACTTCTACGACAACTCCAAAAACTGGAATACAGTCTTTGTTCCCCTTCCGAGCCCCATTCTCGCTCTTCCCTCCTAATGCGATCATAACTCTTACGAATGATAATACGACTGCTTTCCTGGCAAGGCCTGCTGCTTTTGGGCCTTTATTACCAAACGAGGGATTAAAGGGACAGCTATGGATAGGGAGCGGCTTTGGAGATGATAGCATACGGCAAGGTCCTGTTGCCTCGGGGGCGGAAGGCGAATTAGGGTGCAGTGATGTACCAGGATGGGTCGATAATTATGCAAAGTCCGGCGCGGCAGAAGGAACCAAATCTGGAGACGATAAATCTGCGACGACTGCGAGTAAGTCGAAATCCCCAAAAAGGGCGAATGTGGACGATGAAGCCTTCATCGATCGTACGTTGAGTACTTCTACAAAGAGCAAACATGATGAAGTAGAACCTTCGGCGGATGATGGCACCGATGATTACCTCCATCATCCTCTGTCAGGATCAGCAGTATCAAAGCCCACCGACAAGCAAACCACAGACCTCAAGGCAAATCATGCAGATATTCAATCTATACAGGAAGGTGCGGAAATTGCTGGTAAGGTTGTATTATTGAGTCGTGGAGGCTGTGGGTTTTTAGAAAAGGTCAAATGGGTACAACGTAGGGGTGGAATAGCTTTGATTGTCGGTGATGATAAAAGTGGTGGACCGCTCATCCAGATGTATGCTCGGGGCGATACATCAAATGTGACCATACCAGCCATTTTTACATCCCGTACCACGGCACATCTACTTTCTTCTCTCATAGGTCCCGGCACTTTCATGGAAGAAGCGTTGGATGGGGGTGGTAAGGCGACATTGAAGGTTCAGAAGAATGACAAATTGAAAAAAGTTTCAAAAGAGAAGAAGATGAAGGAATCCCAGCCCACATTTACAACTACGACAGCGACACCCAAAGCTACGAAGGCATTGAAGAAGGCAACTAAGAAAGCGTCTTCGAAAGGTGAGGAGAAGACTACAATAATTGAAACGAAAAAACCTGGTTGGTTCAAATCGTTGTTTTACGGAACCGGTGGACGAAATTCAGTAAAGGACAGCAGTCGACCACCGAGCAGCGGTCAACTTGATTGGGTTCTAGTTGATGACTGGAAGGACGATGACAATGCCGGTACAAAGAAAATATCCACCGCCAAACTTACCGGTCAGGAAAAGGCAGATGCAGACAAGAAGTCAAAGCAAACTGGCAAGGGCGGAAATAAGCTTGCGTCAGGGGATGATTTTGTTATTGGTGTTCAAGATTGGCGTGATCCAGATTTGGTAGGATCATCTGATAGCAAGGATTCCGAGAAGAACTCGAAAACAGGTACTACGAAGACAGGAAAGTCTGATGCAAAGAATGCAAAGAATGATTCGCTCCAGCCAATAGAGGCAGGAAAGAAGAACTCAGGCGGTAGCACAGAAGAAAATACGGAAGTAACGCCTAAACTACGAGGGGGAAGTATCACACCGGGTAGTGGACAATATGCCCCTAAGCTCACTTCCGAGTTGGATAAGGCCAAGGAGACGACAGAAAAGTCTAGCACGTCTGGTAGTAAAACAAAGGGTATTTTGACTACTATCTTCGGTGATGACGAAGAGGATTTTGAATTACTTGCGCCAGGATCAAGTAGTACGGGCAGTGTTGATATCGATGACGAAGACGATGAAGACGATAATGAAGGGGAAAACGAGGAAGATGGACTTTGGGTCACATTAACACCGACTAGTGGGGCTAGCCCATTCCTCGACACTCTACTGGTATTAGTAGTGAGTCCACTGGTCACTCTGACCGTTGTCTACGCATTACTTCTACTTAGATCTCGAATTAGGCGACGTCGTTGGAGAGCACCAAAATCGGTTGTTGAAAGATTACCCGTCAGAACTTATCAAACCATTAATACGCCTGGCAATCGATCCCCAACGGTACCATCCCCAACCAGTTCCTCAGCAACTACCCCCCTTCTTTCACATACCACCACACCGAGCAGACCTCGTCCTAGATCAAGGACAACTACAGGTATACCAGAGCCTGGAGATATTGCTCGAGTCAATTCAAACCCGCTACAAGTACCTGCTCACACAACACCTCAGCCTAATGAACATGAAAAAAATGTTGGATCGCCAAGTCAATGGAAGAAATATATGGGCAAGCAAGTAGAGTGTGTAGTTTGTCTGGAAGAATACGTGGATGGAGTTAGTCAAGTCATGAGTTTACCTTGTGGCCATGAATTTCACGTGGATTGCATGTATGTCTCACTTTTCTCATCCCCACTCGTTAAAATAATTGACCTTTATTCTAGAACACCCTGGTTGACAACTCGTCGCCGAACATGTCCCATCTGCAAGGGCGATGTCGTCCGTTCCCTCGCTAGAGGGTCACCTTCTTCTCCGCGCTATGAAGCCTACCATGATGACGATAGCGATGATGATATACAAGCTCAAGCAGCAGAAACTGTAAACACTTCCTCATCTTCTGCCCTTCCCCTTTCTCGTAATCTCGAAGATGAGATCGCAGGCGATCTAGAACGAGGAATTTCTCCCCCAACACCAACCCGCTCTAGCAGATCTGTTAATATGCGAGGAGAAAGTTGGAGGAGTATGTTGGTGGATAGTTCGATGAATCTTTTAAGCGGGAGTCTAGGGTCTGGAGCAAGAAGTAGAAGTCCCAGAAGGGTGGAAGAAGATAGGAATCGGTGAATGTCTCTGTGAGGAAGAGATATAACATTTTTAATGGATAGGACAGAAAGGGGAATGGGAATGGAAATGGAGTCAAATGGCGAAGTGATCATCATCTATGTACTAGGTAATCTTGTAAACATCTCCGCAACTCTTGACTCTATTGAAAGGGTCGACAGTAGAGTGCACTTGGAGGTGTATGGACGGAGAAATAAACGAACCTTTTTCTTTTGTATGGGTGTATAGGATGATGTTGGGTTAAGAAGGATGGGAAGGGAAAGGTTAAGGGAAAGGGAAAGGATGGATGAATAGGTACTTTTGAGGCTGGCCCGCTCCAGGAGGAGATAGGTTTATTGGGCATGGATGGATGGATGGATGGCGCATATCACTCGTTTTACTTATCTAGTTACTTTATTACCCCCCCCTTTTTTTACTACTCAGTTGATATTGTCACTTGTGATGTGTATACGATGTTATTGTTAAGATTGAAATGATCGTATGATGGGATATACTGGTATCTCTTGATATTATCAAATGATATATAAATAAAACTATGATGAGGATGATGAGGATGATGAGGATGAATGACTCCAGTTTAAAGGATTGAAATTTAGCCAATCGGGTAATTCTATTCACTCCATGTGGTGTACGTAACACATCTCACATCTACCGAGTCAAGATGATGTAATCCCGGGGGACCAATTGGGGAAATCGCATTGAACGCATTGAACCTTATCCAACATCATCAAACCCATCAAAGCTACCGGTACATTTCTTGATGGCTGAACAATACTCGAATACATTCTTCAAGAAGAGAGAATGGATGTGCGTCTTCTTACAGCTGACCTATATTTACCCATTTCTTTTCCTATAACCTTGACTGACCAAGCTTTCAATACTCTTGTCCTTTTTATACGAACATTGAACCCTTTTTACGATACGCACGACAAGATTCGAATTGGGTTGATGGTGTATGGGATAAGGGAGTGAATGAATGAATTATTGAGTGGATGATTGAATGTGCACGAGCGGGCTCTGCATGATCGATTGATCGCTACTTACTTTAGATTTACCCGGTGGAACGAAGCTGGAGTTGGTATTTAGAGGAAGGGAGGAGGCGTTTGGAGCTTGGGCTTGGACTTGGACTTGGACTTGAGTTTTGTTGGATTGAAAAGACGGGAAAGAGCGAAGAGGATCGCGCTTATTCTTTACTTTTACGACGGCTTTTCTATACTTTGAGGATCTGCTACTACTACTACTACTACAACAACTAGTGACAGTTGGTTTGGAATCGAAGCGCGGTTAAGTGTTGATCCTATATTCGATTCGATACACCTTCGCGGTTGCGCATTGTATTGAGGTCGGCGCATCGAAATTTGAATCGATACCAAAACTATACATAAAGGAAGATCGTACGGGTTGGAACATATATCTCCCTAGAGCTTGGATTGCAGGTTGGATTTACGTGTTGACGAGAATCAAACAAATAAGGGTCATGGCCGTGGAGAAATCAACCAATACAATGGATGAGGAGAAGGGCTGCGCGAGTGGCATAGGTGATGGGAGACTAGGGGTTCAGAGAATATGCTGGTGGAGGAGAGCTGCTACTAGGCCTAGATGGCCTGCAGCTACGATATGGTTAGAGGTATGCTTAACGTCGCGGATCCTTACACGATATTCATATCTCTTCTTTATTGGCACACGGCGTTATGAACTGAGTACTGGAATTAAACTTGTTGAACTTCGAGGCTGATTCAAATCTACAAAGATTATAGTGATAGCTTTATTGGTTGTGATGTTATACCGACAAAATGTGTTGGGATGTTTTACATTGGCGGCTTTGGGGTTTAATAATGTGTCTGCGAGACCTAATACTACTCTACCTTCGTTTGTGTTTGATTACGGTAAGGAATTCCAGTCAATACATCTAAAATGCATATAATTATAGTAACAACTAACATGTGGGATGTTTAGCACCACTCGTCTGGCTGGATGAAGCAGAAATGTATTTCCCTTCAGACATGTACGCCCAAATCCTCAACACTAAACCTTATGTCAACCTATCTATGATACCCGTCGATACGCTCCCTTCTCCGCTTGACCTCGAGAGTCTTGTCTTACTGAACAATTGGGGTCCTAATGTCTACCTAACCTCCAATATCGACGTCACCACCTCCCCCGCTTACCTTTTTGGCGTAGTTCCATCATCAACTACCGGACGCACCCAAAACGCCATCTCTTGTTCAGTAATCGTTTCTGATCATGGCGATGGCCTTATGGACGCTTTTTACATGTATTTCTACGCTTATAACCAAGGAAATAGAGTTTTCGGAAAAGAGTTAGGTGATCACATAGGAGACTGGGAACATAACATGATACGATTCGTAAATGGTACACCACAAGCAGTCTGGTATTCTCAACACGGAAACGGAGAAGCATTCCTATATTCCGTAGTTGAAAAGAGTGGGAAAAGACCAATCGCCTACTCAGCTCGTGGTTCCCACGCTAACTATGCTATCCCTGGTACCCACGACCATACGATACCAGATCTTAATCTGCCAGCAGGTCTTCTTCAAGATTATACATCTCGCGGTACTCTCTGGGATCCGATCCTTTCATCTTATTTCTATACATATGATATACCAAGCGCAAGTTTCACGGCAGCAAGTGAAGGAAGTCCATTAGGTGCAATGGAATTTAAGGGAAAGTGGGGGGATGCGCAATATGCGAAAGGTGATAAGAGACAGAGTGAATTCTTTGGATTTTGGAAGTTTGTGGGTGGTCCAACGGGACCGGGTGATAAACAGTTGGGGAGGACTAAGGTTTGTCCTGATAATGGGATTTTGTGTATTGTGAGGGATAGGTTGGGTCCTTGATGTGGGAGGGAGGTGGTTGGGTAACTGGGCGGGATATAAGATGATGCTTTTCCTCGATTGGGATCATGACGAGATATGAGGATTAGAGAGTTCTCATTATCGTATCTGGGATCGAGATAGACGCATTTGGCTTAGCTTAGCTTTTTGTCCCGTGAGATGGGATGAGATTGGATGTCTGTTCTTTTTTATTATGGATGTTGGTGGATGGATGGATGGATGGGTGGGTGGTTTGGTGGGTGGGTGAATATTATTCGATATGGCATGTCAGAATATGATTAGATTGTACGCTTTTGGTACGAATAAAGGTTAGATGATATTGGATGAGGTTGGATGAGGTTGGGTGAGGTTGGATGAGGTTGGATGAGGTCGGATGAGGTCGGATGAGATGAGATGGAGTGGCGTTTGAGTTTTGGTATGGTATGGGATTGTACGGTATGAGATGAGATTGTACGAGATGAGATTGTGTGGAATCGAAATCATTAGCTGGATTAGGAGTAGATAGATAATATATATATGGTTTTGGCAAGGAATAAGATGAAGTGTTTAATTAAGTTAAATTTTACAGTTATTACTTTATATATATAGTATAGATGTAGATAATTCAATTGTATTTTTGAAGATTATGAGATGGAGTGGGATGGGATGGAGTGGGATGGGATAGGATAGAGGGATGGGATAGAGGGATGGGATAGAGGGAGGTGGAGGGAGGTGGAGGGAGGTAGAACAATAGCAATAATAGCAGTAGTAGCAGTAATAGTAATAGCTATAATTATAACTAAATATAACTAGATATAATTATAACTAAGTATAAAATAGAAAGATAAAAACATAAAAAGAAAAAAATACCAAAAAAAAAGAAAAAATATATTCCAAACCATAAACACCTTACTCAAGTATTGCAAGCTAATACCTTCAACCCTTTTATATTTAATACCTATCATATAATAATTCATATTTAATACTTAAATAATACCTAGATAATACCTAGATAATACCTAGATAATACCTAGATAATACCTAGATAATACCTAGATAAAACCCTACCTAGATAATAATACTTAGATAATACCTAGATAATACCCTATCTAACACCTCAAAACTTATATAGCGAGCGAGACTTTGCAAGCGAGGCTTTTGATCTTAAGTAGGTACTGTAGGTACGGTAGGTACGGTAGGTAGGTATAGAAAGTTATTTGATGGTGAGGAAGAAGTGCTTGGATGTTGATGTTGATGTTGATGTTAATATTCTCGACTTCTATATACTTCCCACTTCTACTTCCCACTCACCACTCCCCCACTCACCCACTCCCCACTAGGAAACCTTCGAATACGAATGTATATGTTATACTACCGGGCATTAGATGAGTACTTACATGAGATAAAGTACTACCCTATAGACAGACAGTGCCTCGTAAATCGAAGTTATCTACTCCGTATTTCAAGAGACAAATCCATGTCACAATGATTAAACATCACCATCCTCGGCTATTGGAAGATGAGAAAAGAAATGAGAAATGCATTATGAGAGAGACTATTGCGAAATAATTAGGATATGGTATCAACGAACTGAACAAATTTTCCCAACCCAACCCATCCCATCCCATCCCCAACTCCAACCCCATTTTCCCATCATATCATCAAGACTGACTCCTCGATTTAACTCCCTCCCATTCATCTAGCTACGTTAATTCCCCAATTCATCCATCAGGTTCTATACCCGTAAAACGAATCGTATCATATCCATCCCATCAATATTTACATCCATCCATCCATCCATCCATCCATCCATCCATCCATCCATCCATCCATCCATCCATCCATCCATCCATCCATCCATCCATCCGTACTCTAGAGATCCGCCCCAGTCGGACATCAACAAGAAGATTTCGTGAAGCTGAACTATGTGTGATGAAGATGCACGATTATCTTTCAGTTAATTGTGCTTCCTCAAACCAGTATGCCAACAACATCCGTATACCCATTCGGAGATATGCTCTGTGACTATGAGCAACAGTCAAAATTAGTGGGTTCCATACCCGGATTCCATGTCTGGGTCATAAAGTGGCCATGTTCTCTTCACCCGGGCAATCAAACCAGCATTCAATCTAACTTCCTCGAACCGGGGTGGAAGTATTTCACCAGCTCTATGTTTATTCCATCGTTAGTGCTGTTCGTTCAAATGTAGGACTAGGACTAGGACTAGGACTAGGGTAAGGGTAAGGGTAAGGGTTAGTTACTTACAATAACATCGATACCTTTATATTTCTCGCCCTATCCTTTAAATTCACTTGTGTGATATTATTTCGTTCAAACATATCATCACCAATACTACCACGCCTCTCGATCTCTGCCCAATTGGGACCGACGTCACCGATATGTTTGATGAGAACTGCGGTATCGTTATCAGACCATGGTTCGCGAGTTTGTACTTTCCTATTGCCAACTCTAGCTGCTTGTGTCTGCGCGTTAATGCGAGCGATGCTTTGCGTTTGCGCGAATGGAGTAGAGTTTTCGTCGTCGTCGTCACTTAGAATTATGCTCGAGTGAACACTTTGTCCTCTTTGTGGAGATTGTTGTTGTCCGGAGGCGATTTGGCTTCGCAAATCATGGTCATCGTCGTTGGCACTGGGTGGAAAGATGCCCCCTCGAGATCCATCTCCACCTTGTGAGTTTGATGTCCGAGAACTTTCACCTACTCCATGGCGAGCGCGCTTATTTGAGCGGGCTGAATGTCTAGGTTCGATGTTTTTTCGAGGAGCAGCCTTATTCCTCAAATCAATTTCAAAGCCTTGATCCGAACTAGGGGCTTCGTCATCCGCCCGAACATCTGAAGAATGGGGGGTTTTGCGTTTGTTGCTTCGTGGGGGAGAAGATTTTGGAAATCCTTGGCTATCCTCATTCCACTCCTCTTTTTGAGCATTGGGGTTCTTCTCATAAATTGCTCCCCTTGTAGTTTTCGTTGTTGACCCACGGCCTAGAAGTCCTTGACGTTTGTCAGGACTTTGGTTCTCTTTATTATGTGAAGTATTGAATTTTTTAAATATTGATGTGATTTCAGAGTCCTGATTTTGCACTTCCGGTCGTGATCGTGATGGAGGTTTTGGGGTACCCTTGAGCTCTGCAAGCTTCATCACATTGTATGGATTTTTATGATAACTAGAACAGTTTTAGCGGTGGTTCAATGTTTGGGTTATATTGGATGTAATGATAAAAAGAATGATGAAGTTCCTACCTTTTTGTCTGAGTTTTTGGTGAAGGCGGCGGGGGCACCACCTTCTTCGATACTGGACTATCTTCGCTCTCCATGACTATCTTATTAGGTGGGTTGTAATCCAAAGGAATCTCGGATTCGGATTCGGATCCAGTATCTTTAACCAGCTGATCAAGCGGTTCGATTACTTTCTCGATACCACCCAGTAGGTCTATAATGCTCTCGATCTCGACTAAACGTTTTCCGCCGTAGCTGATAAGATTATCATAAAACTTGGATATGGGGTACAGCTTATCCAATCTGTCAAAATCTACATATTCCCCGGGACCTGTAGCCTGCTCGGGAGGCTTGAACGTGACACGGATTTGTATCATCCTCTCATCAGTTCTTTCATTGAGCTCCTTTTCGTCAATGGCATCAAAACTTCCTTTCCCTTCTGCATCCCAAAGGAATAAATCGGATAGGACACGATCTGGATCAAACCCTGGAAGCGTCTCCAAGGATCGCGAGAGAATTATAAATAGCTGGGTTCGTATATCCAAAATCATATTGAAACTCTCCTCGATTAGTTCGCTAGGTTCGGTATCCGGACCCCCCGTAAAGGCGGATACAAATGGGCCAGGAAACTTTTTTTCTAAAGACTGAAGAAATACCTTTAGTTTTTCCGGACCAGAATCATCCAGATCTTGACCAGTTTCGCGTTGTTCATTCACTCCGACGGCCAAAGTTGCAAGATTCGCAGAATACAGGATCGCAGGAAGAGAGATGGCTTTATCTCCGGGCACCTTCGAGCCAAAGAGTTTTTTCATGACGATTTTAGGGTCAATAAATTGTTCCATACCATATGGCTCTTTCGTTGCTTCGAATGTTTCGCGTAGACCTCGCAACACCTTGATATGACGTCGCCTTTCTGTTAAACGACCGGGAATGTTCGCTGACTTTTTGATAATCTGACAAGCTGTATCGTACAGATCATGGAGGGACGTAATTGCCGATTTGGAATCTATGCTTTCCATCATCCGATCTGTTTGTAGGGTGTTAATTGTTGTGTCCGAAATGGTATCGAAGTTGGGAGAGTTGGATTGATTACTTTCGTGATCATCTTCCGGTAGATAATATTCTGAAGGTTCCGCAACCTTGGTCGCATCAGGATCCTCCTCCTCTTCGTCTTCTCCATTCTCTTCTTCATTCTCTTCCTCGTCCTGGTCTTCGTCCTTCTCCTCGGCCAAGGGCTCTCTATCTTCTGCAACTATAGATAAGTCTAGACTTGGTGAGTAATAAATTATCAAAACGCAATACAGATAATGCTAACCTCTTGCGGCGACGGCAGTTTTCCGAGCAGCCATGCGACTTCTTTGTTGGTTATTGCTTGTCGTACTTTCGACACTTCCTTGACGGGATCGAGCCTCATCTAAATCTACACTCTGATTGCGTGTAGACCGAGTGAGTCTTCTTACAGGACTTCCGGCTTTTGGTGGTGAAGATGGGACTTCTCGCGATGCCGATCGCGCAGAAGTTCGAGGCATCTCGAATAGGTGTGCCAAAATTTATCATACAGGAAATTTCGTATCTTATCGTGAATCTTTGAGTGGAGTTGTTGATGTTATGGTGTGGATGAATTGACGCGTTTTGTGGGTGGCAGGGTGGCAGGTAGAAGTGGGGGAATTACTTGAAACCTGATAATTTAAGGCAATAAAATCACGCAATCACGTGTTGTGAGAGTGAATTGAATTCATGAAATGAGCAAACGAAGTATAAGATTGATCAATTGGGATTGGGAATTTAGGGATTGAATTTTAATAGAGAATGTGAAGAAGAATCTATTAAAACGAACAAGGCATATACTTTTTCCTTACTAGGATCGATAAATACCAGTGAATTGCAGAGTGACATAACCCTAACCCTAACCCTAACCCTAACCATCCGATGAAAAGATCATTGTCAATTCTCATTCCCCGCGAGGTTTAACCGTAGAGGTGATAGAAAATGTAGCCTTCTGATTGGTTATAATTAAATCCCCAAAAAATCGAAATATTAATTTAAATCAATATTATTAATTAAAAAGAATATATAAAAGAATAATAAAATATTTATATATATTAATATTTATATAAATTATTTAAATATATAATTTATATTTGTTAGAAGTGCGTATTAAGGGCTAGGGTTCGGTTGTACAAACTTATACTATTTTACAGGATTATATAATCTTTGTCTTTTAAAAACACTTATATAATAATCAATTATATATATATATTATTAACTTATATTATTAATTTAATATTCTAATAAGTTATAAAGTTTATATTAATGTTTTTTATTACTTTTATTTGATTTTACAATATTATATTTTATATTATAAAGAAAATTTATAATTGTTCTGAAAAATTTCTACTTTATTCTTTTACTTTACTTTTATAATATTATTTTAAAAAGTTAAAAAGATTAAATACAAATCGAAATAAAATTCTATATTTATATTTAATAACAACAATTATTTCAACTTTTTCTTTATATACAAACTAATATTCGTTGTTATTAATATATAATTAATTGTTTTCAAAACTAAAAAAGAACTTAAGTTTCTAAATAATTTGAATTCTATATAGTTGAAATAAAAAGCTAATTTTATTAATAAAAAAGAAAAAACATTTATTATTCTTAATAAAACAATATTATCAATTTAACAAAAAAAATTAATAGTATTTATAAACTAAATTAACTTTTCTAATATATAAAATAAATTAAAAGAATCTAATTATACAAAAAATTAAAAGAATCTAATTATACAAAAAATTCTTTATATATTAACAATATTTATAATAAGTTTTGTTGATAAATATTTAATTCTAAAATTAAGATTTTTCGATTTTTTATTAATAATCTTTTATATTAGCAATATCAACTTTTAAATAGTTTTTAATAAATTACTAATATTAAAATAAAAAATCAATTTATATATCAAATCTTTAAAATACTTAATTAACAAATTAATGAAAAGTTAATATTCTTTTAAAGTATAATAATAGAATAAACTATTAAAGAATTTAAATTAAACAAAATGATTTCTTTTTTTGTATTTGTTAATACTATTAAAGTTTTGAATAAACTTAAATACTACTTTTACAAAAAACAAAAATATATATAAAAGTTTTACAAAAGTTATATTAAAATATAAAAGAAAGTTAAAAAAGATAAGTTTTAGAATATAACAAAAAGTTCAAAATCAAAGAAACAAAAATCGAAATTAAAGTTAAAATATAAATCAAAAAATAAAAAGTTTTCTTTTTTTTTATTATTATTTAAATTAAGTTTTGATAAAAAGCCCAAAAAGAAAAAAAGAAATTGAAAAAATAAAAAATTAAATATAAAAGATAGTTTAGAAAAAGCTTATTTTGTTTTTAAAAATAAAAATAGTTATTATAAGTTTATTTAAAAAGCTTTGTTATAGTTTATTGTTATTTATTACTTTTTGATATTTAAAAAGTTATAAAAGAATAAAATACTTTTAAACTTTATTATTTTTTGATATTTAAAAAGTTGTAAAAAAACAGGATGCTTTTAAATTCTATTACTTTTTAATATTTAAAAGATTATAAAAAAGCAAAACGCTTTTAAACTTTATTATTCTTTAATGTTGAAAAGTTATAAAAAAGCAAAATACTTTTAAATTTTATTACTTTTATTAAAAAGCTAAAAAAACTTTAATATTTTAAAACTTTACTTTTTTATATTACTATTGTATAATAGTCAAATAAAACTATAGGAGGAATAATAATTTATATTAAAGTTTTAAGTTTATTAAAATTTATATTATTATTTTAAATAGCTTAAATAAAAGCCTTTTTTTGTATATTAAAGGTACTTTTTTTTATAGTATAATTAAAAACTATAAAATTAGTTAAACTTTATAAAAGATATAAGCAATTATAAATATTAAATTTATTATAGAAGTTTAATAAAGCCTAAACATTTTATTGTTTTATTAAACGTTTTATTAAAAATTAAATATTTAGGTTTATGTTTTAAAGTTAGTAGTATTTGATTATATACATTTTAAAAAAGTTAAAAAAGTTTAACTATAAAAGGGGTATTAGAAGTATGTATTAAGAGCTAAAGTTTGATTATATAGATTTATACTATTTTATAGGATTATATAGTCCTTATCTTTTAAAAACACTTATATAATAATCAATTATATATATATATTATTAACTTATACTATTGATCTGATATTCCAATAATATTATTTAAATTATAAATATAAATAATAAAAATACTTTTTTCATTTATAAAAATAATTCATTTATAATAACTTATATAGAAATAGAGTTTTATAATAACTTTTAATTTTAAATCTTTTAATAGAAAACTCAAAACTTTCGGATTGATTAATAATATACTTCAAAGCTTCTCCTTATAATTGATTACCTTCAATCTCCTTTTCAATACTCTAATAATGTCAAGAGCTTTACATATCTTAAACTTATCGTCGAGTCGATCTACAATACATATGCGCAGTAGGTTCAGTCTTGAATCCTCAAATTGAAACAGTTTCAAACCTTCCTTCACGTCGAAGTATAGCTTTAAATCTTCATTGAGAAAAATAAGTTTCAGCTGCAGTTGATGAAAAGGTTATACAGTTTTGAGAGACTAAAATAGATTCAAAGGTTTTAGTAGATTCATATAGTTTTCAGGGGCTGGAATAACTTCAAATTCAGAATCTAAATTATACCAAAGTGCAAAGAACTACCTTTCTATCTAGCTGGGAAAGTCTGGGAATAGCCTCAATTTCCTTAAAAAGGCCAGAAGAAACGCACAACAACAACGACGTAAGATCACCTACCTACCAAGTACCTACCCCTACCTAAGGTTATATATATATTAGGTAGAGTTCTAGAAACCCGCTTAGATAATGAATAAATAATATTATTAATAGAAAACAAAGATAGTAAATCTATTAATAAATATATAAAGATATAAATAAATATATAAATACATATAAATACATATAAATACATATAAATACATATAAATACATATAAATACATAAATAAACTACTAGTGAACCTTAATAGCTAATAAAAACAAGAATACGTAGCTACCAGGTACCTACTTCTTAGTAGTACCTACATACAATATTACTCCCCCGTATTGACGCCTCACTTCCAAAGTTCCAACAATCAATCCATCCCATCCCTTCCTCCTTATTCCCCTGACTATATTTCTCCTTTTCCTCATCAACCACTACTTCATCACATCTGCTGTCAAGTTCAAATCGAAAAAAAAGCATAATTCAAGATGAGATTCAGGAGAAAACAATCCCCATTGCTTTTACTTTTATTGCCATCATTGGCTATAGCTCTATCCCCTGCGGCACAAGATAACATACGGTCAACCCTTTCGAAAGATACTGATGCGCAAACCGGAAAGATTGATAAGAAGGTCGATTCGGGATACGATTCATCATCAGCCATTACAGCTGTTACCGATAATAAAGCAAAATATGATGTTGGGACAAAAGATGCGCCAGTCGATGGAAAAGATGGAAAGCCCCATGCTGGACCATTCGTAGACACCACCAAAAAAGACCCGAAGAAGGATGTTACAACTGGTGATAAAACGGATATCAAGGATTCCAAAGATTTCAAGAACTCCAATTCAAAGCTTGAAGATGGAGAAATGGTTGTGCCACCTACAGCGAAAACTTCCACATCGAAAGAGGAAATAATAATGCTAGCTGCTGATGGCACGAGAATCCCTCAAAGCAATGACGGAGTTATGAACGATCCAAGTCGAGAATTACCTAAACATGGCACAACGGGTACTGAAGGAGGTGTGAGTGAGAAGGAGAAAACGCGAAAGGGCAAAGAAATTCAAACGGGAGAGAAGGTGGAAAAGAAGCCAGCGTCACCAAAAGAGGCACCTCCAATACCTCACGATACCGAACAAAAATTACAGAGTGACACCAAAGATTCACAGAAGAAGGATTCGACAACTAAGAAAAATAAGGAGTCTGGTGACAAGGAGACTGATAGTAGTGATAATTTTGCTGGATTGGATAAACCTACAGATCTTCCAGATAAGACGAATAATGCTCCTCAGCCAATTCCTAATTCTGCCAACAAGGATCACCTCGATGTTACGAAATCCGATTCGAAGGCCATCCCAAAGCTTGAATTGGAAGGAGAGGGCAACGATGGTCTCATTCAACCTTTGCATTCATATCTTCTTTCACTCACAATGATTCTATTCTCTGAAATTGGGGACAAAACATTTTTGATCGCAGCATTGATGGCTATGAAGCATGACAGACTACTCGTATTTTCCGCCGCCTTTTCTGCATTAATTGCTATGACCATTCTATCTGCAGTCTTAGGTCATGCAGTTCCTACTTTAATCCCAAAACGATTCACGAATTTCCTTGCCGCGGGGTTATTCTTGGTCTTCGGAGGACGATTGTTGAAAGAAGGATTAGCCATGAGTCCAGATGAAGGTGTAACTGAAGAAATGAAAGAAGTCGAAATGGAACTTGAGGAGAAAGAACATTTGGCAAAACAACAGGGAAGAAGAAGATCATCAATCTCACCATATGCTCTCGAAATGGGTCTCGGTGGTGGACAACGAACCAACACCAGAAAGTCTAGATCAGGATCTCGTCTGCCATCTCCACCCCGAAGCCCTTCATCATCACCCGATCGATCTCCTTCTCCTAATCGATCAACATTGAAAGGTATTGCAGGTGGCTTGAATAATCTTCTTTCCTTACTATTAAGTCCTGCTTGGGTACAAACATTCGTCATGACTTTCCTTGGAGAATGGGGTGATCGTAGTCAAATCGCTACAATTGCTATGGCTGCTGGTCAAGATTATTGGTGGGTAACTGGTGGTGCAGTTAGTGGTCATGCTGTATGTACTGGTGTGGCTGTCATTGGAGGAAGAGCCATCGCAGGAAAAGTTAGCTTGAGAGTTGGTAAGTTAAATAATCTTTATGGCATATCTTGATATATTCAATACTAATAAATTTACAGTAACATTAGGAGGAGCAATTGCCTTCTTAATCTTCGGAGTCATCTATCTCGTCGAAGCTTTATACTACGCTTAAGCTTGCTTTCTTGTTAGCTAGCTACACTTTCGATTCATTTCCTCTCTGACCTTTAGTTCAAAATCAAAATCCATGTAATAACAGTACAATTTATCTCCGTCTTCCTTTCTTGTCTCAAAAATACATCTTTTACAAATGCATACACTCTGCATTAGTACAGGAGGTACTAACTTCATACCTCGTTATGTGATGAGGCGCATTTCCTCTTTTTTTTCGGGTTGGGGTTGGGGGGTTTTTGGTCTAGGTATGGATGGGTACGAGCGATATGGATTCGAATCGTTAAAAAGGGAGAAAGAGAAAGGGAGAATGGGGAGAAAGGGGAGAAAGTTACATTAAAATTATAGGCTTTATATTGTTTTCCCGGCTTTTGTTACTAATATATGAGGGATGGATGGATGGATGAGGGGAAGGGGGGAAGAGGAAGGGAGAGAATGAGTGGAATGAGTGGAATGGATAGGATTAGATGGACGAATAGATGGATGAATGGATGGATGGATGGATGGATGAGTAGATGAGGAAGAGGGTTTATTCTATTTGAATGATAGGGATGGCATTGGATGAGATGGGATGGGATGGGATGAGATACAGCACGCTACACCGTGATCTGAGCTGAAAGCAAAGATAAATAATCATTGATAGACGGATGAAATGAATAGATAAACTGAGATCGAGATGGAGATGGAAATGGAGATGGAGATGGAAAGAAAGAAAGTAAGAAAGAAAGAGAAAATAAAAAGTGATAATTCCTACATTCTATTCTATTCTATTCTATTCAAGAATGGCTAAGTAAAGTAAAGTAAGATGATATCCCCTCCATCGTCATAGTGTCCAAGGAATCGAGATGATTCCACATTGACTCCAAATTCTTCATTTCAGCCTTAAAAAATCATGAAATCTACATGTATAACTCTTTAATCTTATTATTTTTAATTTAACTTTTAATGGAATAATTAGTATATATTTATAATTATAAAATAATTTTAATATATATTATAAAATAGAAAGATTTAGTAATTTGAATTAAATTTCTAATATAAATATTAAAAGTTTTCTTTTTATATAATAATTTTTGAATAACTTCAGATTCTGAATTAATAAATAACTTTAAATCGAATATTTATTATTAAAATTATATATAAAGTAGTTTCTTTATCAATTGAAATATATAAAATCAAACCATTTGTACTTTTTAAATTCTATTTAGAGATTTTAAACACTATAACGATGAAGAGGATAATGTAATATAATTTATTTATATAAATAAATAAATAGAGTAGAATGAAGTATAGTACTAGTTAACTCCTATTAGCCGAACCGGAACTTGCCCGTATTCCATTATTAACATTACTCTTTTTAATATTAAAAATAAAATCAACTTTTTATTATTTTATTATAAGAATTTATACACTTAAAAATTTATTTATATATATATATATATATTTTATATAAAATTTATAAAAATAATATATAAATATATAATAATAAGAATATTCTATTAATTATTTTTAAAATTTATATTAAAACTTATCAAATTTTATTTATAATTTTATTATAACTAAAATTGAACTTTTTATAAATATTTTTGAATAATTATACTAAATTTTAATTAAATTTTAATAAAAATAAAATATTTTATTTTTTAAATTTTTTTTGATAACAGAATTTACATATAAAGTTAAAATAATTCAAAATTCAAAAAAATATATAATTTTACTAGTAAAATAAACAAAAATTGAGAATTTTTTAAAAACATTTTTTTAATCTTGTATATTATTATAATATAATGATTTAAAATATACAAAATTTGAAATATATATTTATTAATATCGAATTAATATATATATAAAATTTTGATCAATTATAATAACATTAATTGAGTTTTTTTTATAATTAAAAATATAGTAAAATGACTGTTTTTGTTACGAACTCATAATAGAGATTGATATAAACTCTAATATTCCGGCGTTAGGGCTTTGAAACCTAAACGAAAAACAAAGATCCTACATTAT
Source organism: Myriosclerotinia curreyana (assembly GCA_002162495.1). Taxonomy (NCBI): domain Eukaryota; kingdom Fungi; phylum Ascomycota; class Leotiomycetes; order Helotiales; family Sclerotiniaceae; genus Myriosclerotinia; species Myriosclerotinia curreyana. The sequence continues at coordinate 230,348 of NGKJ01000038.1, read as the reverse complement.
ATAAAGGATTTCTTTTTGATTTTAACAAAAATAATAAAAAGTTTTGATTTTAATAGCCCCTTTTTATTATAATATTATATTAATTCCTTACTTTGATAATCTTAACAATTCTTTTCATTTTGAAGGAGCAATTTATCAAATAATACTAAGGATAACTTTATTTGCAAAGTATTAATAACAAGCTATTAATATATTATCGCTATTATCACTATTATCATTATTATACTATTATCCTTATTATTCAAAACTATACTTAAAAAAACTTGTTTTATAAAAAAAAACATTAATAAATTATTAACAAAATACTAATAATATATTTACAAAACGCTTTTAATTAGTAATATAAGACAAAGAATATTATAAAAGATAAAGAAATCCAAAAAATTCAAAATTAAAAAAAGATTCTATTTTATTTACAAAACGAACTTTACTTTACAAATTGAGATAGTGATAAACTAGTAAGATACTTTAATAAATAATAGAAACAAATTATATATATTAAAAAGATTCTATCCTATTCTATTTACCAGCAATAAGCTTACGAGATACTTCCAATTAACAATATGAACAAAAATACAATATTATATTATATATAAGAATTAAAAAAGTTTAAAGCTATAATCTAAAAAAAAAGATTTTATTCGATTTACTAGCGATATACTATTGAGAAGCTTATAAAGAGCTGATTAAACTATTTGTTTTATTTTATTTTGCTGTTCCAATACAGAATATCTACTTTTATATATAATAAACAATTTATAGCAAAGAAAAGAAGTGTAAAGATTTTTATGCTTTTTGTTCTATTACAAAAGTTTTTTTATAAATATAGAATTATTTATAAAAAAAAAATATATACAGAATCGAAATTGCTTTATATTGTAATTAAGCTTTTAAAATAAAAAAGTTAATTATTTATTTTAATTTAAAAAAAAAATTGAATTTAATAATTAATTTATTTATAAACTAAAAGGTTAAACTTGGGTATAAGCAAAACGATAGTATTATATTATAACTTTCAAATTAAAAGTTTTATTAATATTTAAGATTCTTTGTTTTATTTTATATTTTAAATTTTAGTTTATATTTAGGGTATTTAAGAAAAAATATTATATTTCAGAATTAAAGGATTATTAAAAGTTTTATTATAATAAGAGCCGATGCTCTGTTAAAATATTATAAAAAAGCCATATTAAATCTATTTCAAATCTATTTCAGATTTAATTTCAAGTTCAAATTTATATTTAATATAATGAAAGCAAATGCTTCATCAGAAACAAAAAAAAGTTTAAATTTAAATTTAAATTCAAATTCCAGATTTTATTTATTATACTTAACTAATATATTGTGGGAAAAGTGCATGTTTTAGGTGTTCTTAGTTTAGCTTAGTCTACAGTCACGTGACGCCTGGTTCAGTGGATATATACTCGATGGGATCCCGAACTTCGTACAATAATCAATCGTTTTACTGTATACTTGACTTACCCCCAAACCCTTTGTGTTGTGTCTATTGCTGGTTCTTATGTGTTTCTATTAGTGTCTCTTCATACATTGCCTTTTCCAACGTGCTATCGGGATGCACGTATCTCGCTCTGTCTTTCTCACAATATTAATAAAATAATAAAATATTATATTTTAAAAAAGTATTTATTTAATTTAATAGTTTATAAATTTTTATTGATAAAAACGTTGATTCAAAAAGAAAAGTATAGAAATACCCCCCTACCAAAAACAATTCGAAAGTAATACAAACAAAGAATAAAAATAAGTTTAGAAAGTTTTAAAAAGTTTTAAAAGTTTTAAAAAGCAATTGAAATATTAAATTATCAAAAGATTTATAAGGATTAAGATTTTGTGCATTTTGAAATAAACAAATAAAACCTGTATTCTTCAAGGTTTAGTTATATTTGTAATAACAAAATATTTAAATTCGAAATTATAATTATTAAGACTTTATTTTAAATATTTAAAAATGAATAAGTTTAAGTATTTAAAAGTAAACAAGTTTAAGCATTTGAAAATAAACAAGTTTAAACATTTAGAAATGAACAAAATAAAGCTTATATTTCCCAAAATACTACTAATAAATTGAAAAAGATACTACTAATAAATCAAAAATAATTCATTAAATTTAAAAGATTAATATTTAGGGTTTTAAAAAAATAAGATTATTACTCTTTAAAAGTAAAAGTTTAAAAGAATATTTAAAATATTTGAAATATTAAATTAGCCCAAAAAAGGAAAATCTATAACAACTAAAAGGTTAGTTTAAGATAAAAGCAAGTTTTAAGATTTTAAATCTTTAAAAGAAAAAATTAAGTTTATATTTTATAAAACCTTAAAGTTTTAAATCTCTAATAAGGATATAGTAAAAAAAGGTTATAAAAAAAAGTTCTGTATATTATTTTATTTGTTGTTTTACAAATTATTAAAAGATATATAGCTTTTAAAGATAAAAGCTTTAAAAAAAAAAGGGTTTTTACAAACTTATAATAAAAATTGATATAAACTTTAATATTCTGGTGTTAAGGTTTTGAAACCTAAACAAGAAACAAGAGTCCCACATTATATAAAAGATCTCTTTTTGATTTTAATAAAAGTAATAAAAAGTTTTGGTTTTAATAGCCCCTTTTTATTATATAGTACTATGTTGATTCCTTGCTCCGGTGATCTTAATAATAATTTTAAAAATTTATAATTAAAGATTTATAATTTAAGATTTATAATTCAAAATTTATAATTCAAAATTCAAAATTTAAGATTTATAATTTAAAAGATTTTATAATTCAAAATTAAAAAAGTAAAAATTAAAAAAGTAAAAATTAAAAAAATAAAAATTAAAAAAGTAAAAATTAAAAAAGTAAAAATTAAAAAAGTAAAAATTAAAAAATTAAAAATTAAAAAAGTAAAAATTAAAAAAATAAAGTAAAGTAAAGTGAATAGATATAAATATAAATATAAATAGATATAAACATCAATACATTAATAAATCTATTTATCAATCTATCAATTTATTCATCTATTAACCTCATAATCCAATCTCTCTATTCTCTCTATACCAATTAAGTCATCTAGGTCATCTAGGTCATCTAAGTCATCTAGGTCATCTAATCCCATCCCATCTCATCTAATCCATCTCATCCCATCTAATCCCATCCCATCTCATCTCATCTCATCCCATCCAAAAACATGGTATAATGCAAATACAAATGCAAACTCCTTTCCCTCCCCTTTCCCTCCCCTTTCCCTCCCCTTCCCTTCCCATCCCCTTCCCTTCCCCTTCCCTTCCCTTCCCTCCCCTCCCCTTCCTTTCCTTTCCTTTCCTTTCTTTATCATATCCCATGTCATCAACCCATCCCATCCCATCCCATCCCATCCCATACCATCCCCCATCCCATCCCCCATCTTATACCCCAACCCTCATCATTACCAATGCGAATCCATTAAAACATTCGAAGAAAAAAAATAAAAAATATCATGATACCTTGGCCATTGGGCCAACCCACTATCTACCATCTATCACCTACCATCCACCACCTACATACAATTTGTAACTCCATCATGCATATGTAAAAGAAACCGTACCCAAGACACCATCGCTAACCCAACCAGAGATGCAAATCCAATCTTTCAATTCGTTTCAATTCGTTTCGTTTCCTTCGACTCTACCAACCCCCCATTCATCTTCAGCCAACCCCCCTCACTTCCCCCACCTCTTCCCAAACCTCTCAATCCAATTCTTCCTCACCGTCCACATCCTCGCCCTCTTTCCAAAAATATACATCGGTACACTCGCCGCCATCAAAATCAACTGAATCACTCCCAACCAAACAAAAACACTCTTACTGCCACTCCTCTCCAACCACGAAGTAAAAAATAATGAAAATACCAATCCATGAAAGATATTCTTACTAAAATTCAACGTGACCAATGCTTCTCCGGCATACTGTCGATAACTATCCACGCAGAAAGTGATGGCCGTCGTCGAGCCCAGCGAACAGCCAAATGAAATGATGCCGAAGAAAACCGTAGGCACAATCCATTTATCGTGGACTTGAACCGACCAGCCATAACCCATGAGGCCGATGACCGTGGTGATGGTGACGGGGGCGGCCATGATGAGACGGTATTCGGGTTCGTAGAGACCTCCATTGCGACGAGACAGGGCACGCACAATCACATCGCTGACTTTACCTGCCACCGCTGTTCCCAGCACACCACCGATGAAAGGAGAAAGATAAATAAGACCGGTGGAGAGAGCCGAGAAGTTGTAAGTATCTTTTGATCGGTAGATAACGGTGACGGATTCGGAAAGAACGATGAGCCAGCCTATTGAACAGGAATATACAATCGAAGACCACAAAACAGCCGGGTATGTGAAGAGGATGAATGGACGAATAGCTACTATAAGCCATCTATCTTTACTCAGACGGCCATTCCAGACCTTGAGTTGTTGTACGAATGTCTGCCTAGGGCCTTCTCGAAGTTCTCGCGTGTATTGTGGTTCGAGGGATGGGTCACGAAGTGAAATTCCTTCTTCAATATCTCGGAGAGTTTGACTTGAACGTCCATCTCTTTCGAGTGAACGACCTCTCTCGACGTGATCTCCTCCTGGCTTCTCGACGTTGTTGTAATGGGGTGAATTGAAATTGTTTAAAGTAGGTACCGGTGTCGAAGAATCCTTGTGAAGTCCAAAGCCATGATCACGACTGGTGGGTCGAGTCGATGTAGGATCAAATGATACTCTTACTACACAGAATATCGTTAGCCTAATGTCGCATTTATTTGGAAAACCCCAAATACTTACCATGAGCTGGATTTTCCAAGGGGTTGGGTCTGGTGAGAGGGCTTGTAGGTCTAGTAATCACATCCTCGTCTTCTTCTTTACATCCCTCGTCATTCTTCGTTGAGCTTGAATCTGAATTCAAATCATCCGGAACGAAACCAACGTGCATACTTCGAGTTGGTTCCGCTGGCCTCATTTGCATTGTAGGAGATCTTATCGGTTGCGGTCCGCCTTCATGGCCATCAAGTTGATGAGCTACATCAACCTTGGATGATGAATGTCTCAACGCTCCTAATTGATGGATTATATGTGATATGTTAGAACCTTTTCGACTTTGGCTTCTAGATCGTGCTCTTTTAGGTCGTGGGGTCCGATCCCAAAAGGTTTCGGGCACAAAGAAGAAAAGGAGTATCCAGCAAAAGCCACCAATAAAAGCAACAACCCAAAATACCCATCGCCAACCGAGTGTTTGAATAATTGCAGCACTGACAAGTGGTACCAAATTTTTCCCACTTAGAAGTAACAAAGTATAAATCCCGATACGATAGGCACGTTCGTGTAAAAAGAAAATCTCGGCGATTGTAGCAGATGGCAAGCATTCGACTGGACTAAGTGCTATGCCCTGAACGATCCTGGCTAAGAGAAGGGAAACATAAGTCGGTGAAAGAGCGCACCATACACAAGAGAGGATGAAAAGAATTGCTCCTCCAAGGTACACTGGACGTTTTCCATATAGAATTGCTGTAGGCGAAGCAAATACTGAACCCACGCCAAGACCCATCATATACAACCCAGTTGTAAGTGAAATCCGAGAGGTAGTAACGTCGTACGTAGAGGCAACATTAGTGAATCCGGCAGCTAAAATTGGTGTCATACCACCTCCCAACATACAATATAATCCGAGGGAAAGTAATGCCGCATCTCTTCTCCACACTGGCCAATTAAGAGGATCGTTACTAGATTCTTCTGGTTGAGGATCCAAAACAGTCGACCCATCTTTTGTCAACTTCTTTTCCGCCAAAGTTGATGCTGCACGACTTCTATCGTAGGGAGTTTGAGGTGGAAGTGTAGACGTTGAAGTTCTAGCCGGGGCATTTCGCAAACCTAATGGTTCATTACGTTTACCTGTGAGTAAAAGGATGGAGCCTATGAAAGTGATTCGTTAGATATTGTATAGGAATGATGAGAGGGTTGCCTGAATATCTTACCAGGAACTTCATGAGTACCAGGCACATTTAAAATCCCCAGACTCCATTTCGAAGGTCGAGGTTTGGCATCCGAGTCCTCCATATCTCCATCATCCTTTTCGTTTGCTTGGGACTTTGAAGCAGAATCTTGAGCGAAAGATAAACGTGGTTCTGAGGGCGCTCCTTGAGGGGATATTTCTTCCTTAGGATCGTAACTCATCTTGATGAGCGTAAATTAAAGAGTAGGTAGTAAGAGAGGTCAATCATTCATATCCAGGTTATTATGATGGTATTCCGGAAAGCAAACGGGGCTTTACCAGCCTTATGATAAAGGCTGGTTGGAAGAGGTTGAGGGTAGCTTTAGACTCAATAAGTAAATAACAAGTAAAAATGAATTATAATGACAACCAATCCCCCCTCCAAAAAGAATATAGAAATTTATAGAAATTTATAGGATAATGAGGAATATATGAAATTGTAGGTGGAGGGGCTTGAGGGGTAGGTAGTATAGGTAGTAAGAGAGTCCGAGTCGAGTGGCAGAAAGGCGAATGAGATATAGGTACTCAAGTTATTAGAAGCGATAAGAAAGAGGAAGGAACTTATAATAAAACACAACAATAACAACAACAACAACGTATTTTTTTTATACTTTACCTAGTTAATAGGTATATGTATGATATACGAAGTAGTCTAACTTCTAAGATGGAAAGGATGATTCATGAATCATGAATTATGGTATGAATCATGAAGAGCAACTTTTGAATGGATTTTAACCCCTTCATCCTTCATTACCTACGGTATTAACACATACATACATGGCTCGGGCGGTGTAAGTTTTGACTACAGTTTAGATTGACTAGAAGTTGACTAAAGATCCTTTAGATCCAAATTCATTAATGACGACAACAACTTGAAAAGATTGACCCAGATTAGTCCAGATTAGACAGATTAGCTAGATTAGCTAGATTAGCGTACCAAATGCCGTTGAAAGTTGAATAAAGAGGACCCCCTGGATTTGCTAAAGGGAAGGTCATATGGGGTTTACCGTTTACCGAGCGCTGCTATACGTACGGAGTATGGAGTATGGAGTATGGAGTATGGAGTATGAAGTATGAAGATATAATGGCGGTGGAGTTAGATTCTAAGACATACATGTACCTAGTTCTATAGTTCTGTAGTAGTAGTGCAGCTTAAACGAAGATCTCTTTTTAGATCTCAAGCCTGCCTAAGCCTCATATAAATCCTTGTATTATCACCATATCACCATATCACCATATCACCATATCATTATTATGCATCCATCTGACATCTGACATCTGACATCCTTTTGAACCCAAATATTATTTGACAGATAACGCGCGCTTCCCGATCTCTGCTACCTCGTTGGCTTGTTTAACTTGTTGGCCAAGAAAGCTTATGAGGGAGGGGGGGTTACAACGTTTAACCAAACCATCTATGATCTACCGGCTTATAAGTTTGGAGTTTGAAAGTAACCAACTCAAGAATGGGGGTGATCCGAGGTTTGACCATTCATTCATTCCTCGTAGAAGATATTTACTATTAGGCCTTATCTTCAATAATAATGCGCGTGAGTACATCACCATACATCACCATACATATTTACTAATCCGGCTGATCACAAGTCATCTGTTCTCTATGAATTGAATCTTCATTATCATGCATACCATCATCACTTATATCGACGATAACTCTTAGCCAGCCCTTCCTACTTGACTTCTTATCCCAACCCCCAATCCAATCTGTGCCTCCTTCTATGCCCACACAGATAATAATACCTACCTAAGTAATAATAATAATACCAACTAGATATTTCCTTTCCGGGGTAAAATTGTTTATGAGTAACTTTGATAAGAAATCCTTTCATCTACTCTATGATTTGATATTATTTAATAATAATAAGTAGTTGGAGGATCAGTCCTGGATACACATTCAAGTAGGTAGAGTAGTAAAAATATTGGATGCATACCGGTACGTATCTATCTAGTACTACTCTTCCGAACTTTCCATTATTCCTTCCCTTCATTCATTCTTCAATACAACACAAGGTCAGGTCATACAACCTTCCAATTAGCCAAAACAAAACAAACAAAAAACCTCCAGCAAAACTTATAAAGTATTTTCTTATATATAAGATTGATCTTCATTCTGTCTGTCTGTCTGTCTATCTGTCTATCTGTCTATCTGTCTATCTGTCTATCTGTCTATCTGTCTATCTGTCT
>NGKJ01000038.1:101758-221436 GCA_002162495.1 Myriosclerotinia curreyana | reverse complement strand
TTCCCATTCCCATTGCCATTCCCCTCCCCACCCATAACCTCCCCCCTAAAAAACCCCACCAAACTCGGTACACTCCTAACCAAATACCTCATCCCCAACCCCTCACCCACCACATCCGGCCCATCAAACTCCACCTCGGCATACAGCACTCCCCCTTCCGTCTCCCCCACTCCTGCTTCTATAATATTCCGCATCATCGGCGACACGCTCTTGCAAGATGCACAATAGGATGTTGTCCATAGTGTTAATAGGGGTTTGGAGGTCGAGGTCGAGGTGCTGATGTAAGTGGCTAGGTCGGCGGGATACCGGACACTATTTTGGAGAGGGAGAAGGGGTTAGTTGGATGGTGAGGAATGGGAGAGGAGAGGGAATGGCGATGGGAATGGGAATGGCAATGGGAATGGGAATGGCAATGGGAATGGGAATGGGACGTACGGGGAATATATTCTATTTTGTTCTTTATTTGTAGATGTACTAGCAAACTGACGATTTCGAGAAGGAATCTGTGAAAAGGAGATTGAGATTGAACCCAAGGCTGTAGGGGGAGGATATAGGATGCGTTTTAAAGGGAGCATGGTAGTGATGTTTGTTAAAGTAGGTGGGAGTTTTGATCTTTTGAATAAGAGGTTTGGAGCTCGAATGAGATGGATCGGTTGTGATTTTCGGTAGTATATATGTATGTATGTATGTATGTATGTATGTCTTTCTTTCTTTCTTTCTTGGAACTCTGTGTGATGAGGATTGGATCTAATTCGAACTGCGCAGATATGATAGAGTAAGAGTATGTAGTTTTGTAATTGGAAGTTGGAATGTTCTTGACATTCATCTGGAGCTTGAAGTTTGGAACTTGGAGCTACCTGCGAAAGCTCGAGATATTTTTGGATATGACATAATTGTGAAGGGGCTAAACCTAATGGGGTAATATGGTTCTCGTAATGGGATGTCTTTGCTTTGTAGGTCTGTCTTGATATAAAACTTGAGAGTATGTTATCGAAGGTATGATTTGGATGTCAATACTTTTGAATGGAATATTGGTTATATGAAAGCATTTACTGTAGGAAGCGAGAATGAGAATGAGAATGAGAATGAGAATGAGAATGAGAATGAGAATGAATAGGGGAGGAGTATTTGAAACTCATATCATTGAATCATAGCTTTTCATATCATTTCATATCATTTCATAACCATTTTCTTTGCCTTTGTCCCGTTTCATCCATCTCATGTCATATCATCCTGAAAATTCATTCTCCTCTTTTCTTCGTTTCCGCTTCTTTCCAATCCCAATCATCCCACCAGTTCCGTACTCCCCTCTGCTTCCAACCAACCCCTCATTCTTCCCATACACCCTACCCCCCTACTACTCGTTCTCCCCCTCTTCTCTTCCCACTTCATCCCCCTAAGCCACATAAAATACCTCCTCAACCCCCTTCCACCATCCTCTCTCATCTGTACTCCCCTTACTCCCCTCCACCAAAGTCTCCTGATAAGAATCCGTCATCTGCCACCACTCTCTAACCTTGGGATTCTCCCTCATCTTCTCCATATCCCCCGCATAATCATATCCCACATATTTAAATGTCGCAAAAAGGATGTTTGTATCGGGATCATGATAGATGGAATCTATTTCTTCCTCATTAGCTAGCTGTCTCTTTCTCTCACTTTCTATCTTGATCTAAACAGGAATCTCGGGGGAAAAAATAAATGGAAAACATACAATCCTCAATATAACACTCCTTAATCTGCTTAAGCACCTCCGGCCAAACCTTAGCATGACACTCCTTATACTTCTCCACACATTCCGGCTTCAATTTAACAATCTGCGCGATCCTCTTTCCTTGGTTTTTTAACTTTTGAGTCGATGCTGGGAATGTTCCCACGGGAGTAGTAGGGGATACGGGGGAAAGTGGTTGGAATTGAGCTTGCGAGACGGATTGAGAAGAACGGTGTGAAGATTGAGGGGGAGGATTGCGTGGTGACCACATTTTTGGGGAGGGGGATCGAGGGTTTGTCCACATTTTGAGGTTGCGAGGAAGGATAAGTTGGAGAGAAGTTGGAGATTGGAGAAGATATAGATCTGGATCTGGAGAAAGATGACGGGACGATGAATTGTAGTGAGTTGTAATGAATGAGAAGATGTCTCTTGAGAATATGTTCTTGTTCTTGGGCTTCGTGAACAATAAGAAGCTTACCCCGAGTACGCAACTCCGAAGTAAGGTAAAGTTGTATTGGCGATTGCGGGGTCTGGAGCTGAAGCTTGGAGTATTGGATTAAAATGTAACCTTAATACCTTAATACCTTATAAATATCCGGAAAAATACATGATTATTAGAGGTAATTTTCTCTTGTATATTAAAATATATATAATAATAATGAATAAGAATATTAATCTATATAAAAAAAAGTATTTAAGAGGTGTATAAACATCTAAGTTTATATATACACCTACCTAATATCATAAAAAACGCAGGTAGAATCTCAAGCCTCAGGTCCTAAATCCTAACTCCTAATTCCTAATTCCTAACTCCATAATTACCTATTATTCATCGTGCTCCGAACGTCCATCAATCTCTCTCTCTACCGGCGGCGGCGTGAATTAGATGGCATGGCATGCATAGTTAGACCCCCAAGCTATTATTTCATTTGGGACAAACGGACCGCGTCACAAGTATGCCTTTTCAAGAGCTACTGGCCTGGAGCACATGAACACGTTTATCATGAAATCTACAGCCGCTGCCTTTGGCTCAATCATTTCCCATGCTCCTGGAAGTTGGTGGAGATGATAATACTCCCTAAAGTAGGGAAGAAGGTCAAAAACCTCAGTTCGCTCTTGGAGACCAGTTGCTCTTCTCTCATGTGTCTCAAAAAGGGCTCCAGCGGATCATCGCCCGCCGTCTGACATAGAATGCTCTGATCCATGGCATCCTTATCCCTCAATATGGAGGGACATTGCTGAGGCGCTCTATTATGGACTTGGGTTGTAGCTTTCACTCACGATGTAGAGGCAGCAAAATACGCGGTTCTAGAGACCACAATGATCACAAAGAGGTGCTTTTGATGCTAAAATTTCATTTTGGGCTGTCGTCTGGGGGTTGTTGTTTTGGTGTCGGGATGACTTTGTTCTAGGTATGTTTGTATATACTGTACGTGAATTTCCGTGATTTCAACGAAGCTCAATCATGGATGAGAACTTATTTATTCAAAGAAACGGCTCATTGTTTTGAAAAATCACACCTAATTCTAATTCATGGTTTGAAGAAACAAGTCATCCTATACTCTGCCTAGCTTGCTGAATATGCATACTTCATCAAATGTACTCGAAACATTTTGACTAACATATCCTGAAGGAGTCCCAGGATACTTCCATTCACGTCACACCACAATGACAACTCCTCAGACTCATGTTCTGATTCAAATACTGAAGATTATATCTGCAGTCTGTTCTCAGCGGAACGCCTCTTTACCAGAAACTCTGTGTCGGGATTGGGGAAGATGAACTCATGTGCGACTAGGTTCGCAGGTCTCGCATCGTTTACCAACTTAAAGTCATAATTCATGATTAGGAGAATCAATATGTTTTTGATCTCTAGAGCTGCGAAAGACCTCTCTGGACACACATGTTTGCCATGGCCAAAATTCAAGTTGGTCGGTTCGGTTGTGGCAAATTAATGTGGGTGTCCTTCATTCTCACGTTGACGCATCTTCAAATATCGACATCCATCGAACACCTTTGGGCTAGAAATGTGTGCCTTGTTATTTTGAATAGCTGTTACCGGCATACAGTCATGATTGCTTTTAAGAAGTCTCGTGCCGTCGCTGAGGGTATGATCGTTCAAAATAATGCGATGATAAGAGAGTAGAGTATGTGGATTTAATCGCTGAGATTCTTTCATGAAGGAATCTAGGAGAGTCGAGACAAAGTTTGGAAAATGAAGTCTTCTTCCATTGTATCCAGAGGCCATCTGCTTTAACCACCCCTTTTATCTCGTTGCGAAGACTTCTGAGTATTCGAGGTGTGCCGCAAGGTCATATAAAACATGGCCAGCGTTCATTTGCGACGTGTGAATAGATGCTAGGGACATGATAACCTCCAAATGAGCCAAGTCTGCGGGGTCCTTCTCATACTCTTTCCCAATCTTTATAATCCATGATAAAATATTCTGATGCTCGGCGGTCCCAGCCTTGCCTGCCTGTATTTCTTGCTGACGCCGTCTTACTTCGGGTAGTTTCTTTGCTTGGCGTACATATGCAGCTGCACGCCAAGCTCCAGGTAAGATCATACTAATCCATTCATGGAGCCAGATTGGGAAGAGTCTCAAGACGACTAAATGTACAAAAACTAGATATATCATTGGTCAGTTTTGTCCACCCAAAATGTTCGAAGCTTCGTGCAAATGAGCCACTTATCATTTTCCCCGTAAGTTGAGTTGAGCTTTCTAAGATTCACTGCTCATTACGACACAGAGATAAATCTATTGTCCAAGTTCATGAATTCTTCTTCTTCAAAGTTGACAATATATATTATATATAGGTCTCTTGATATAACCAGTAAAAGCAATTTTAAATTTAAAAGAGCGTACAGCTAAGGATTGGGAGAGGATTTTTCAAACAGCTGGTTCAAATTTCAAGTTACTAGAAATGAAACTTCCCCAGCGTTTTCAAAAGCTGTCACTGATCTCAGTTATCTGGTAATCGTAGAATTACTGCTTTTGTATATTTTGTTTTGTTATGTTTTGGATTTAGTTTCTTTTCGAATACTGTAATGTATCGATGGTTATCAATTTGTTTTCTGGAATGAATATAGTCAACATATTCAGTACACACTTAAAGTATTTCTTCAATCTGTTCAAAGGATAATATATTAATATTATAAATGAAAGATACAGGTAGTATTTAGATAGCTCGCTTTACCAATCTCAGTGGTACTGGCCTTTCCATTTTCAACCCCATTTCAAATCCCATACCATTTGACAATTGTTGTTCTGCCTTTCTCAAAGAGGTTTCGAAACTCTCTCCGTATTTGCTATCAAGTACTACACTGTATTCACCAAACAATCTTACGATAGCTGCACAAAACTCTGCTTGTGCAAAGCGTTGACCCAAACATGAACGAAAACCATCGGCAAATGGAATATATGCACCTTGGGGGGGATTGTATGTATCTGAAGTTTCTGATGATTTGAGCCAACGCTCTGGATGGAACTCTGATACAGGATACAGTGGGCCATCACCTGCTGTCTTTGGATTCTTTGGCCAATGCTTTGGGCAATGTAGTCGATAATATTTTCCATATTCTATATACCGCCTTATTTAGTAGTAATTATTGATTTTTTTATAATATTAAATATAATAAGTATAAAATTGTATATTACTAAAAGTATTTAATATTAAATTAATATTGAATATTATTAGAAATATATTAAAATACTAGAATTTAATTAAAAATATTTATTTATAAATATTTTAAATCCTTTTTAAGTTTAAAATAAACATTTCAAATTTCTTTTAAATTTAAAATAAATATTCTAAATCCTTTTTAAACTTAAAATAAATATTTCAATTCTAATTCTAGTTATTTTAATATATTACTAATAATATTTAATATTATAATTTAATTTAATATTATTAAAAGTAATATAATCTTTATTTTATATATATTAACTATTGTATTGAAAGCTCAATACGTATTACTGTTTTATAGTAATATACTATCAACTACACTGGCTTTAGGTTGCGATAAGCAGCACTCGAGTTTATCAGGATGAGTGTATTGGCTGGAAGGATATGCGTTTGGTTGCCAACCTTTAAGGATTGAGCTTGGTCTTTGTTGATTTTGGGTAGGAACGGTAAAACCGAATAAAGGCGAATGGTTTCCTTCATAAGTGCACCCACACGTCCTTTCATGAATTTCGTAAAATCTGTCGCGAAGGACCATTCGGAGGGTTTGCGATGACCTAGAATAGTATCGATATCGAATTGTAGAGATCTCTGAAACTCGGGTCGACATGCAAGTAACGTAATGGCATTGGTTAATGTATTGGCGCTGGTTTCGTGACCGGCAAGAATGAATATAAAGATGTTGCCAAGAATTGCATCAGCTGAGATTGATGTAGATTTCGTGGGATTGAGCTCTGGTGTACCCGCGGTTACCAAATTCTCGATCAATGTCCCACCTTCGCTCAGTTGGTGTTGATGAAGATGTTGAATTGTACTATCTCGTATATTTGCCCCATTCGATGAATGCTTCTTTAGCCAATTTGTGGGATTTCATTGGAGAATAATCTATAAAATTTTCAGTAACAAACACCCAGATATATTGAAACAATAGCAAACTCACTAAGTATTGATCGAGGAGTCAGAAAGATTGTATTGTTGTATTCGAAGACTGCGCTGAGTGCACGGCTATATGTTAGAGTATGCCCAGGATCTGGTTTTGCATCATTATCCCTCCATTTGATCGGTTTATCGAAAAAGACTTTGCTGATGACATGTAATGCTAGCTTGGCTGAATCAGTATTTAGGTTTGAAATGATACCGTTATTTTGATTCCATTCCTGCACCATCATATCGACTTGTTCAATAGCACCTGCCCAGACCGATTGATAGTTCTCATCGTTAAAAGACGGCAAAGCAACTTTTCTGTATATTCGATGTTCTTCTCCTTCGGATGCTGTAATGGTAGGGCCATATATATTCAACATTCCAAGCATCTCGACTGGCTTAATAAAGTCATATCGTCGATTTAATACTTGAGTAATAACTTCTGGGTCGCATGTCCAGAGAATATTCGAAATAGGAGAAACCATCATAATATTACCTTCGCCAAAAGTTTCGAATGGCTCGTAGCCTGCATGCCAAATTTTAGTCCAGATATGAAGTGGTAACCATGACTTTGTCCAGGATGACGGGAGCCACAAGAGGAAGGGAATAAACAGAGGCTGGACAATAATCCATAGAATAGATTGAAAGTAAACTCTAGTATATAATTTTGCGAATTAGTTGTTTGAAAGTGTATTGGAAGGAGACCTCAACTCACGGGGAAATAGTATATTTGAAGCCCGATTGCTTTGCCAAATGAATATTTTTCTGAAGGGATCGATATAGCAAAAAGCTCAAAGCTCCTAGTAATGTAATTATAGAGAAGAAGAAGTTAGAAGCCATGGTGAACAGAAGTTGATACCAAAGAAAGAGGCTGTTGATTGAAGGAAGATGAGTTGGTTGTGTGTAACTGTTGGAATGACCGGGCAGATGAAGTTCAACAGGTAGTACTATGAGTTTAACGTCTTGTTTATTGCTTAAGGAGAGCTAGCTACAGAATGATGAGAATCTAGGTCCTTTGCTGAGAGTTTAAGGCTTAGAACAGTGCGCCAACCTAACCTGGTACGGTCGTATGATTTGTCCCGACAATAACAATTGAACGAAATTTGGTGACTTGACCTGCAGGTGAATTAGGTGGAAAGGTCAGCCTCATCGTCCAATCGAGGCTGGTGTTATATCTTGTGTTATATTTTGGGTGAATATCTTTAATATACGATAGTCAATCACTTATTACTTGTAGGATGTGAGATTATATCAGTAATTGTGACCATCTAACTTTTTACTTGGTAGGTAACTAGTAGTAGATACCTAGTAGTAGACACCTAGTAGTAGATTAATATTTCTTTTATTGATTGTTGTATGCAATGCATTCATTCTCTTTCCTATATAAATGGCATGTATGTACTAGGTATAAGGTTACTGTGCCTCATCTTGTTCAGTGAATGCTACTGTATTCTGTATTCCAGCCGTGATATTCTAGATGCAACCAAAACATTCAATAACGGTACGAGAAAAGGGATATAAGAAAAAATCAGTATGCTTTATTATCTATCAATTTTCAAATCTTTCATTAGGATAATCTATAATGGAGTTCTTCACATCTCTGGATTGGAATGCCGCCCAGCAGGCACTTGAGACTGTTCTACCTCCTGGAAAAGGCATCCCGTCGATAATTGCACCCTCTTTAGGGATGATTCTGCGAAGACTATTTGGAAAGGAAGGGCATATGCGCAAAACTTCTTTAATGACTGCATTGAGATAGGAAAGTTGTCCAGAAGCAGAGCGGGTAAACTTCTTCTATGAATCGAAGGTGTAACGAAGTTTGGTGAGCAACTTTTTCATTTTGCTAGGGTTCGACAGCAGACGGTGGAGGGTTCCTGTGATTGCAACAGTAAGCGGCTCTGTACCGCCGAGCACGAAGACTGTTAAGTTTGACTCTATTTCTGCCACGGACAGTGGCTGAGAAGCGTGAGACTTAATATAGGTTAAGATGGGTGAAATGAAGTCAGGAAGATCCATTTCTATCCATTTACATCCCTAAACGATACTCAACATTCTTCTGACCGACATTAATCATTGATATGAGCATTTTAAGAATTGACGGTGGTACTAGTAGCGCGAATAGGCCTCTCAGTAGTGCAAAATAGTTGAGAGACACTGCAAAGAGCCCAGCTTCGTTTTGAGAGATCATCTCCATCCATAGTTGATAATATCCTTATTGAGACAATCGAGATTCACGTTCTGGGACATATCCGGAAAAAATATCCAAAATGTCACATTTCCCTTGCCGCATCCCACTATTCAGAGCAGAACCAATATGGAAACTAGAGGCATCCGTCATTGAAGGTGTGCTCCATCTTTCAAAACTTCGTCGGATCCGCTTGGATGTAATTACTCGCACTGATATGGGAAATGACAAATACATTGATTACATTCCGTTTACATCGATTGCCTGTAACAGTAAAGCTAATTTTCCTCTTAATCCTTCTGTTGCTTGGGACATGATGATAACATCTATGCTCAACTACCAAGCAGACGAATTTATGGAGACGATTGAAGACACCAACTTTACACAGATCCAGAATCTTGTTAGGGCAAAGATTGATAAGCTATTTGAAGAATCCGGATCCGAACCAAACACGATTTTAACGCCGAGCTCGAGTGGCAGCGAAGAAGCTCCAATTTCAAGTAAGGTTATAAGCCAGGCCTGGGAAGCGGAGACAAATCGTGAAAGCTCTACAGAGGCAGTCCTCCGACGTCTCATGCGACATGTTTTAGGACACCCCAAGATAATAAACACAACATCCCCACATGCTTTAATTCATCTTACCGATCAATTGAGGAAGTTGCTTCTGGCGCATTTGGATCATTCTATTGATAAAAGTGTTCTGGCGCAGTGACTACTGCAATTTTCCTCGCCAGCGTTTTCTTCGAAAAAGAGTTTTTATGACTGGATAAATGGCACCTCATCCATCAATACATCTTGTCCTGACTCATTTGCATGGCTGATGTGTCGCATTGGGCAAGAAAGTGATCCGTTACCCAACGCTTGTGACTCGACATCTGGGACAAGAACTTGCTCAACATCTCGCAGCATATGCCGAATGTATAACGACTTTGGTTCTTTGGCTCGAGATATAGCAGAGGGAAACCTTAAGAGCCTCAATTTCCCAGAATTTCAATCACTCGTGGTGAAAAATAGATTGGCAAATTCCAGGCAGTCAGATTTCGCAAGCGCAAAAGAGAAATTGATGGAGTTGGCGGGAAGTTGGCAGAATTTGAACGATCAATGGTGATGATGGCCAAAGCTAATTTATTGCCACTGTTGGGGTGTTTGTTGATGTTATAGATCTGTATATCTGTATGGTCAGAGATATGTCGCAAGGGATATCGTGACCAGATTGCGTGTTTGTCAGATGTGCGAGTGTATATGTGTGATATTCTTCACGCTCTCTTTTAGCTGAAGCTAGCGCTACAGTAGGCGAAACATTTTTACGTCGAGATTATGAAAAAAAAACTATTCTTAATTTTTTAATAAATTATTATTATAATTATTATTTGAACTATTTTAAAAATAAAAATATCTTTAAATATTAAAAATTATATTAAAGTTATAAAAAATTTTAATATATAAAATTATAATTTTCTTTTATAAATTTGATTTTATAATTTATTTAATAATTTTTTTCAAAATAAATTTCAAAATAATATCAAATTTATGAAATTTTAAATTAAATTTTGATTGAAATATATTAAAATCTATTGAAAATTAATATTTTTATAGCTTCTCGTTTAATATAAATTCCACTAAAAACATAACCCCCACCACCATCACATCACCCCGCTGCGCCCGCCAAAATTTATTTCCTCCCTTGGATCTTTTCACGTGCAATATATACTCTAAAAAAAATTATATCTGCTTCATCTCAGACTAGGTATGTCGCATTAAATTACTCCGTATCACATAAATCAAAGATTGGAATACCCATCTCAAACACACAATATTACACACACACATCTCTTATTACTCTCAGAAAACCCTACCCAAATCCCATCACACCAACCACAAAATGTCCCGCGCAATCCCACCCCTTCTATCACCCTACTTATCTCTCCCCTCTGAATCCTCTCTCATACTTCTCACCAGCGTATTGGGCGCTGGTACAAATTGGCTTGTATTAAGATATTTGAGTTCTTTGCTCTCTACTAGTACTGGGGGAAATGTGGATGGGGATGGGGATGGGGATGGAGAGGTGAAAGTGGTGTTTTTGAGTTTTATGAGGGATATGGGGTTTTGGAGGGAAGGGAGCAGGAAGATTGTAAGTTCTTTTTTATTCTTGGGATTTTGGGGTTTGATAAGGGGGAAGGGAGGGGAGAGGTTTGGTGTATATTCTTTATAATTTTGGGGGTGGAAATACTGGGTGTATCTATTGGTCTATAATTGATTTCTCCCAAGTGGGAAGAAATAGAGAAAAATAGCAAGTGTACATACCATACCCACCTTCTCAAACCTCAAATCTTTCCCTCCCCTATTCTCACCCCTCCCCCTCCCCAACTCTTTTCACAAGCACCTTCACTAACAACCCCAGAACCTCGACCTCGACAAAGCAACCCAACAAAATCGCTTCCTCTTCATCGACGCCCTAACTTCCCTCTACCTCCCTGAAACTCAACCTCCCGCTCCAGGAGCCGGCCTTATCCTAAAAGATCCCTCACTCCCCAGCATCTCCCAGCTTCTCAACAAAGCTATTACATCCCTCTCTTCATCCTCATCATCTCCCAATTCAAAAATCGTGCTCGTCATCGATAACCCCGATTTCCTCATCTCTAGTTCAGCTTCCCCAACAATTACACAAGATTTAAACTCCCTAATCCTAAACCTCCGCTCTACACCATCAGTTCACTCAACAATCCTCACCATATCAATCGATACCCCCCTACTTTCTCCTTCTAAAAATGGACCTACAAGTACTCCATTAGAAACCAACTGCGCCACTTTCACAACCGGTCAAGCGCACCAAGCCGATTTGATTCTCGGCACGCGACTCCTAGATACAGGGGCTGCGAGGGATGTAAGTGGAGTTTTACGGATTACTAGGGGAGGAAATTCTGAAGAAGGTGTTGGGAATGGGAATGATATTGAGGTAGAAGAGAAAGAATTGTTGTATTTTGTAGGTGGGGATGGGGGTGTTAGGGTTTTTGAACGGGGTCAGTGAGTTAGGTTGGGCTTGGGATGTGATGGATGCATGTATGTATGTATATATACGTATGTACCTACAGGAAAGGCGACATGAATCCGGATGAATCCCAAGAGGAGAGGAGAACATCCATTACATCACCTCACGTCATGTCAAAAAATCGCAACATACTTCAACAATCAGTCAAATCAAATCCGAACGACCTCGAGAGCCTATCACATCACATCACATCACAATATCAAAAATAGAAGAAGAAGAGCAGCAAGGACTCCGTACTGCAAAAGCTATATCCTAGGAGGTGACTTACGCAATTCTGAAAATGAAGAGTTCAAAGCATGAAGCTTCCATCCACTCTATCCATCCACTCTATCCATCCACTCTATCCATCCACTCTATCCATCCACCCAACTCAACCCAACCCAACCCGACAAAATTCATCTGAACGAAACAAATTTAAACACAGCACGACATGGCACAGCACACTACAGTGCAATACCCAGCGGAATCTTCACGGATGAACCAAAGATAGTCCAGGGATATACATGTTAAAGCCATTATTACTCTACTGCCATTAGCATTAGCTCAAGCTATACGGAGAAAGCCCAAACGGAGAAAGCCCAAACGGAGAAAGGTCACACGTTATGGACTGTTGACTGATCTGGTCGGATTGGATCTGCTCTAGGGATTCCGGTCCTAGTACCAATACTAATACTAGTAGGTAGTTCACAATACAGAGTATTTGAAGCGAAGTGAAGAGAAGAGAAGAGAAGAGAAAATAAGAAATACATTTGTATTTACATTTTTATCTCAATCCTATATAGTATAAATACCTAGGTAGTTTTACATACCTATCTAATAGTCTCTATAATGGATATATACACATAGCAACACATTAAATAAGAATCATTTCGTTCCAATCCATTTTACTCCATTCCAAACCAACCCAATCATCAATCATCAATCCCCAAACTCCTCACTCACAAGTTCTTCCTGCTCAACTCACATCCAAACTCCCAAACTCCCAACATCTAGATAAATTGATAAACGCTACATTACGTGCCCCCTGCCTGCCTACCTAGGTACTAAATACTAGGTACTAGGTAGATTGATCCGTTTGAAGAATCAATCGTGGAGCTATTCAGTCAGTCAATCAGTCAATCAATCAATCAGTCATCGAAACCCGGCATATAATGCATACACTGGACACGCAGTACTAATTGACTTTTCAAATTAGTACTCTAATACCACTCACTCATGGATGGTTGAATTTGCATATCCCTTATTCACCACCCTTCACCACATCACCCACCACCTCACAAAATGGCAAATTTCACCTTTTCCAAGATCCCTAACAATAACATAAAATCCACAAGAACCAAAAAAAAAAAAGGTATCATGATTGCAAACGATGGCATTTTTGCTAAGAGAACATGTCATGTAATGTCATGTCATAAATAATTGGCAAAAAAACCAACTCGACTTCATATCCTCACCTCAAACGTTCCCACGAAAGATCGATTGAGTCAAGGAACCGAGCAAACACCATGTAAAATTGTGACATTTTCAATCATGCTGCCCCCATTGCCATCCTCTAGCACATCAAAAGCCATCCATTCGCCAACCCATTCATCCATCCCGATCAAATTCATCCTTCCCAAAGCCGTGTGTAATCCGTTGAACAAATGCCATTGGTCAAGATTTACTCGGAAGGTTTGTTGGCGGCGGGTCCACGGGCTCCCTTGGGTACTCCGGTTTGGAATCCATTCTTGAATCGGCGGGGGACTTCCTTCATGTGACGCATGCGACCGGTACCGGTGGTCTTTCTTCTCTTGGCCTTCTCACCCCAGTTATCTGTGTAGGGTTTTGGGATTAGCATAGATTCGTATTGTTGCTCATCATTTCACTCCTGCTTTTGATGTATCGATAATTTTCGAGTATATCGTGGATGGATATTTGGATCGATTTGGTGATGAATATGGATGAAAGATGGATAAATTGAAAAACGTACATTGACGGGTCTTAGCTGCTGGGTATCCGCATCCTGAACAGGTGTGCTTTTGAATGTGGAGGGATCGGCGACCTAGAAATTGGAACCATGAATATCAGCTCTGTGTCCTTCCTCTCAAAAATCTCCCCAATCCTTCGCATCAAGCCCTCATATCAATTGTCCACCTCCCGATCCCAACTTCCTATCCTCCTCTCCATCCCCAAGAATTGGATCAAAACTAACCGCAGCGTCTGCACAAAGTGTGCGTCTTGTTGTGGCGCTTTCCGAAACTGGAAGTTCCCTTGGCTGTAATTCAAATCATCATCAGTATTCAATTCAATCCTCCCTGGTGTTGATTTTTGATCGACCATCGAAGGTTACGCACTCATTTTGAATTAGGAACTGTGAAATTTTAAACTGTCAGCGATGGTCCAGTGATGGATCTTATAATGGCACAGAAATTGACGATAACTTACCTTGGGGTTGTCGTAGGTTGTCGTTTGATTCAGTATCTCGACTTTTATCGCTAGTCTTAATCACAAAATTATTGGGAAAGTTTGGAAAACCCTAAGCTAGGGCAGATATGGTCATGTGATTATCGAAGCGAGATAAGTTGGGGGACCGTGCGGGGTTGAAAATTTTATGATGCCTCAGAACCTTAACAATTATAATCTCAATCTTCAGTCGTCAGTCGTCAGTGAGGTGTATTTTGAAGTGAAGAATATAATATAAATGCAAATATAATTAAATACAAATCATATCCACATACGACCTTAGAAATCAATTCCACATTAAACCGAACCGATATCAGACCAATATCAAAATAACTCAAGACCCCTCTTCTTCAACCCCTCCCCTCCTCCTGTTCCTCCCACTACAACCCAAAAACTCACATCCAACCACATACAACCTCTTCAAGCGCAACGAGCCATAGGAGTTTGCCCCCATTCATGAACAATCATCAAAAAAAGAAGTTTAAAGGTCTTCGGAATCACATCCATTATCATATCCATTATCACATTGGGCAGTTCCATTCCCATTTCCCAAAAATCTATTATTTCTTACTTCATATTTCATATTTCATATTGATATTCTTCTCTTTCTACGGTCTATCGCACAAGGGTATCTTAAAGTCATGTTTGACACTGAATCTCCTCTCATCCTGTTCTTTTTCGTCTTTCTGTCCCTCTGTCCGTACACCACTTCTACCAAGTCCTTTCTGACCTATGAACATTCCCTCCCCTCATCTATCTTCAACAACTCATAAATACGCCAATCGTTCATTCTTATACACTCCACACATCTGATTTTCTTGCAGTCATTAAGTATGTAAACGCCGGGTACCGTATGTCGTATACCCATCCACATTACCATCAAAGAATCCAAAACCCAACCCCAGCCCCTCCACCCCATTCCCACATACCCCATACGACTACAAAGTAATCAAATCCACCTCGGAAAAATCAGGCGGGTTCCTCCCATAAACCACCCTCCCCTTAGCATCCAACGCAGCTCCCACATTACTAATCCAAATATTGGCTCCAGCATAGTCTCTCGTCCTCTTAACCTCATCATCACTAACCCCAATATCATCTCGGGGGATCCAAACCACTGGTCTCCTAGCCCTCAACGCATAATGTTGAAAAGCATGTTTAACCAAACTATCTCTTTCCTCTGGTGCCAAATCTTCAATTTCATCATTATAGCCACCGTAAAGTGCATTTGCAATATTTTTCTGAGCTTCAATGTCTCGGTGACGACGTTTGCGGGTAATTTTGGGTTCGGCAATTCGTTCATCCATGTCGTTGGGACCATCAGTGCCAGTTCCGCGAGCAAATCTTTTGTGTCGAAGGTTTCGACCGGATTGGAGTGCCCAACCACCAGCTACGGCAGCACCATGAGCAATATTTGCTGGTTTGAGCTTGGAAAATCTACCTCCTCCGTCCGCGTTTGCGGAATGTAAAGTTTCCATCTCGATATATCCTGGTCCTTCGATGCCAGTACCATCATTTTGTGGTAATGATTTGGGTTCCGCAGTGGTGAGACCTAGACGTTCGGCTTGCATTCGATCAAATGCTTCATCACGTAGAACAGCTTCATCCTCAAAGGTGATTGGCAGGTATAGAAGTAGAGGACCAAAAGACCAGTTGAGAAGGAACTGATAAAGAGCAGTTAATAATAGGGCAACAACCATGATGATTGCCTGAGAAGTAAGTGCATCACCTTCCTCATCCCTTGTCAAGAAAAACAAGCCAATGAGGCAAAGTTCCATGAAATATAAACCAGTAAATGTCTGATTTATAGCACGTGGATACAGCAGTCCCCCGGTATCAATTCTGAATCGAGAGACATAGAGCATATTATAACGATTTGCGATCCATAGAAGGGTGAATGTAATAATGACGAAAATAATAATGACCGGCGAAACAACACTATAAATCAAACCAATGCAGGCGAAATTGGTGTAAACGGGAAAGAATGATCCCCAGGATACTGATGGAAGTGTTGTATTTCTTGTCCACTTGTCTCGAGCAGTGTTGTCGAATAGCTTGGGTAAAACAAACCAGAAGATGAGTGTCGTTAACTGCAGGAGGGTACCCGAGCTCACAGAAAATGCTTGAAGAATCATGTAAGAGAAAAAATAATTCGCGGCCTTTGGTAATTGCTGTGCAAGTGTCTCGGGTATGGAAGTAATATTATTTGACCAAGAACCCAATACAGCCGCAGCACCTCCGGAGATAGACACAACCAAGAAAACTTGGACGAAGAGAAATGCAAAATAGTACGTTTGAACTGAACCTTGCTTCTCATTGCCAGTCTGTGAACCTTGGACAAAGGCGAGATAACCCAAGATCGTTGGTACCAGTGATAGCAAGATACTAAGCACGATAGCGGGCAAAACACCTGCTATAGCTTCCAGAACCTTCTCGGGTATAATCTTAAGCCAATGAAGCCAAGATGTGGTATTGACGAGAGAGGAAATCTGAGATAAACCCGATGTCCATGCAACAGGAAACGACCATAACAAAATCATCCCCAGAACAACAGCAGCAATAACGGCGGTTCTAAGCCAAGCCTCCCACCATTTAATAGACATGTTATCCCAAAGGACATCATTAGGTGAAATCTCAACCTTACGCGGTGCCATTTGCTTCGGAACATGATAGGTAACAGACTGACAAGCCATATGTGCAGCTACCTGATGATTGAATTGAATAAAAGCCGAATTCATGAGTGGAAATCTTTCCGGAGACTTTTGATCCAACTCAATCTCAAGATTTAGCTGAGCGAGTTGTTCCCGACACCAATATATCGTATCAACCTTGGGGCTAATGCCCGGAATACCAAAGAACCAGCTGGGAGTCCAGCTGAATCTAGGTAATCTATGAGTCGGTCTATCCTTTTGCCTTAAATAACGTTGCCAGGCTGCGGGTGTTGCATCTTCCTTGTATTCTTCATTGAAAGCTTTCGGATACTCTACCCCTGGTCCATCATCTGAGTGTAGGAAGGGAATGATAGATTTGATTACCTCCCAGGCACTCTTCTTTGGTGGGGCACCCGTTGCAACTCTCGACCTTGGACCATCACCTTGAGTTAGAGGAAAGTCGTCATCGTCATCTTCGTATCCTGTTGGGATTGGGGAAGGAAACCCGCCTGCGGGACCTCTCCAGAATTTCCACCAATTATTGGTTTTCAAAGCATCATTGGCTCCATCCCCTCCATACTGAAAGCCGTTCCTTCGTACTGTGTTGCCTGCCAGCTTTCTATCTCCTTCGTAGCTTCGCGGATCACGCTCTGAAATTGAAGGACGATCTTCACCTTCTGCCACTGCCACTGCTACCTTTTCGAGATCCCGATTCTTTTCATCATCCACGCCGGATCCATAGGGTTTCGGCGGTGGTGATCGTTGTTTATATCGTCCATATTGGTCGTATTCATCGTCTTCCGCGATCGATCGCGCACCAAGATTTACGAAACCATTACCGTTAGTTTCCTCAATTGTTTCATTCAATTCTCTACCGAGCCCCAAAACGCCTCCAAAAGCAGTACCTCCAGCTTTTCCAACAGCGTCTACACCTTTGTTCAGTCCTTGTCCGACTGCCTCGAAACCTTGACCCATGGCGGCGAGTGGATTAACCATCTTAAATTTATTTTTCGAACCGTAGCGTTTGTGTTTGCGAGCTTCTTCCTGCCTTTCCATTTCTTCCTCTTCGTTCAGCGCCTCATCTACAGTATGAGGAGCTTCCTCTCCCGTAGCTATTCCACCGCTTTGTGCAAGTCTCTCGGCTTGTTCGTTTTCGTCCTTGATCTTCTGTGCTTTCTCTTCCTTCGTGAGAGCTTTGCGATTCGAAGCTTTCGCGGCCGCTTTCTCGTCCTTTTCCTTTTGTTTCCGCTGGGACTTCTTTGCTGCCCTAACCAACTCCGTCTCGGCAGCCTCCAACTGCAAATGAATCTTATCCCGAAGATGAATTTTCGTCAACAACTCGTCATAATTTCGATTAATCCAGATATTCCTAATTCCTCCAGGGAAGACATCGTAAAGTCCAGCGAGCGCTTCTTTTGTAAGCCATTTGTCCGGAATGGCACTAACGAGCACAGTTGTTGCGGAAGCTCTCAATCGATGTTCTGCGGATGTTAAATAATCTTGTCGTACTTTGATAAACACCCGTAATTCCGCGAAAAATACACCACAGACCCAGATAATAGTCAATAGAGCAAGTATCAAATGCGCCCAATATCGATTGGTTTTGCTAGGCTGTATATTAGTCCAAGCTAGTTGATCCAATCCAGTTACATTTGGATTCGACGAAACTTCTGTAGAATTTGAATCGTGTTGATATCGCAGAGCCCAGTCCGCACCTCTCCCTCCAATATAGTTCATAGGTACGAGAATTGGTAAGATGACGACGGCCATAGGTATGAAGATGACTAGGAGAGTCTGAAGGTATCGTAGGAAAAAGTAGGCGTCCAGTCCACACTTGTTAATAACTTCACGATCTCGGAATTGAAAGATTGTAAATAGCCATCCCCATGGACTTCTAGGAGGGGGTTCCGTTCGTTCTTTCTCGGGGACTAAATATGTTTTTGGTTTACTGTAATTCGATCAGTGAAGCTCCTAAAGATGACGTTCCGCAGAGGGTAAATTTGCCCATGGTAAATCTTCTCAAACTTACAATATTCTTGCAAGCTTGTTCTTCAAGAGCATAAACGCTATCATCTGTACAGCAAAAATGGTAGCAGAAGATGCCATTGCTGTGAGAAGAGCCACAAGACTGATACCCTCCGAGACTTGTGCCGAACCAGCCCCAGTGGTTGAGGTTGAGGTTGGGGTGGCAGAGGTTGCCGAGGGACCGCTACTCAAAACTGAAGACATGTTGAGTAACGTTTAACAGCTTATCGATGCCGATGCATAAGAGATATTATGTTCTATTTGACCCTATGGAAGATGGATGTATTGGTGGTGGTATTCGCAGGTATTCGGTGGGTATTCGTGATATCATAAATACTAGCTAGCTAGTATGTTGATGTTGATGTTGATGTTGATGTTGATTTTGATGTTGAAGAGAGGGAAAGAATATGGGTAAGGGAAAAATGGAATGGAAATGAAACGAAACGAATGAATGAATCATAACCGCCGATACTGATTAAATGCCAATAATGCCAATGCCAATGTCAAATGCCAATAATGCTATGAATGTTTTATTTGGAGATAAAACTTGATCTTGTTTGTCTTTTTTGCCTTGTTGTTGTCGTCATGTTACAGTATGTTATCTGGTAAGTGATTGAAACGATTCGCTAATAGAATCTTAGATTCAAAAATCGAACATGGTTTAAAAAAAAAGTCATATCTTATACATAAAGGTCACCGGTATCTTAAAAAAATTGGGTACTAAATAGATAAGATTTCCATAAAAATGTTAAAATGTGAAAACGTGTTTCAAGTTTATTAGGTACAGTACTATTAATTCGATAACCCCCCTTCACCCTTCCCCTTCACCCTTCCCCTTCACCCTTCCCCTTCAATTCAGGGGGGAGTGCAAGCTTCATCGCGTATTTAAAGGTTTAACTTTAACGTTATCCAGTCATTTAGTCGAATGGTATACAGAATGATACAAGGAGGCGTTTACTTTATATTTATAGGTAAGAAGAGAACTTTATCTTTATACAAAAGTACAGTACAGGGCAATACCTACAGTTCAAAACAATGCAATGATAGAAACGTTGTTTGATCAATCGAAAGAATCCAATACGCAAACCGCCCCTCTCTCTAAAATCTTCCTTCTAATACCGGTACCCCAAACCCCCCAAACCCTTCAATAACCAGGGCCCTTGTAGCAATCTTACCCCCACCTCTCAGACAATGAATGACATGCTCCGAGACAATCAATCACACCCCTTCCCCATCTACAACTCCCTCAGTTACCGCCTTCCCATTTAATTACTGGGAGCCACCATTCTAACTGCCACACTAACACTCAATCCATCATCAATCTCATCCGCATTCCATTTCAATTGCCAAATCCCTTCAGAAACCGGTGTAGCATAGAAACTGGACAAGATCTTCAACGTATCTGGATGCTCCCACATAGCCCAGTTACCATAAGTGATGAAACCTTTGGTCATACCGGTCGATGAATTGGATCCGGTAAATCCAACATTCGTTAGGACAGCTGTGTCGGGGTTGATGAAGAGTGCTGAGCAGGTCGGATTGGTGAGAGTGACATTGGCGGTGGTTGGTGTGATGATCCATTCACTAGATGAGCTCGGCGCGACTATGCGATTGTTAGTCTAACCCATTGAAAAGATATCTGTGTTGAGGGAGGTTCCCACATGTGATATTTGCGTTGACGCTGGATCCGGATGGAACTTTGTTACCAACAAGTGCATTCCCTATAGGCTTTATTAATTTTTGAGAACGCATGAGCCGTAGTACGATCATCGGCATACCATCAGAGTAATATACTGGAAGCCCACCAATACCGGTGCCGTATGCATACAAGTGGAATGAGCTGGTAGCACGTTTTTCGATGACTGCAGCAGATGCTGTCAATCCTCCGAAGAGGAAGAGGAGAGAAGATATAAACTTCATCTTGATTGATCTTGTAAAGAGAGTGTGATGGTAGAACGAATGAAAATCCTTATACCAAAAGAGTATAAGGAACGAATGAAGGGTGGAAGAAGGATGAAGGTCTTGGGAAAAAACAACTGACTTGGGATCACAAAGACTTCAATATTAATATATTATCAATAGGAATAGTGAATGTCAGGGCACAGAAGCTCGGTGCCAATCTCAAAGGTACTTCATAAGCTCTAGCATGCACTGGACAAGCTTCTCAGCCTACTAAGAACTTTCTCGTCAGCTTGATAGTCGAGAGATGGATCCGAGTCTGTGGAAGCCTGGACCATAATGGGTATAGTTACACAGATCGATAACGCGGGATGACAATAAATGCGTGGCTACAAGTCAGCGCAGTGACACTCAGGGTTTGTTTTCGTCAGCCTGGTCGATCATTCGGAGCAACTAACGGGATACCATATGGTCGTTACGCTTGATATTGAAAATGTGCAATTGTACGCGATCGAGATGTGAAGGACGCTCCGCTTGTGGAATTACTCCTTTCCAAGAACTCGAATACTATTATACGAGGTGCGAGTTGCACTGACGGAAAGAATCCTCCTCGAGGAAGGCAAAAGTTCTAACTTGAAGAGTATAAGTGATCAAGGAAAGAATTTTCTGAGATCCCAAGCCATCGGAGAGTAGAGAGGGGCGGGAAGCAAAACGCAGGGTAGCTAGACTAGATATCGATGGTAAAGTGGATGGTACCGACGCCATTCCGATGAGATATGGGATCAAGTATAATATGTGATGGTGATGTAACAATCTGAACAATCTGAACAATCTGGATTGGGTATCGGACGAAAGAGAGCTGTAGGATCTTTCGGAATAATAGATGGTTAACTCCGACCTGAAACTTGACTACTATACTACCTAGGTAGTAGTACATGGTGGTTTTGGTGGAGCGAAAGTGTTTTGATATCTTTCTTCTTCAATTCAGGTCACGTGGGATATTTTACTTCATGAATGAGTCCCGTCCAATCCTGACGATCAACCCCCCTTTCTCCCCCCACATCTTTTTTCTCCACCCCCTTTTTCTCGGATCCTTCCTTTCGTTCCTTTTCAAAGGTCCTTAGACACTTTATACCTAGTAGTCATGATTGATCGTCGTCTAACGATCTACAGATCTCCCACTAGTGCATATCAGATGGAGAAGATTTTGATATTTATGCATTTAAGTTCAACTACTCACATCAATAGTCATTTTGTTGTTTTATTGTTTTATTGTTATTATCATCTCTTTTTGGCATAATACTTTGATTCCATCATTGAAAATGTTATTTATACTCGGCGTGTACAGAAATCTCCCATGTACAACATGCCAGGGATGGTTAGATGAAGAGGTGCATGTCAACAAGTTGAACAGAGACATTGAGGTGTAGTACCACTTATGCTGGTAGTTTGGTACCTTCTAATTACCACGCGCAACGAGACATGCACATGAATGCCACCTGGATTCGAGTCTTTTCATCGTACGATAAGCCAAAAGGCAAAAGGGGAAATGAGGACTTTTAGAAGACCTCCCAGAATCTAAGTTACCAGTCCAAGTTAAGTGTACAAAACGCCTAGTCAGGTCTCAAAACGACTGAACGACTAAACCTCCGAATACATTAGTCAAATGAAAAAACTGTCACCAAGACTTGCACGCTTAACCTTAAGATTCCCGAATTATCTCAACTACCCGTCCTTGTACATCTGAGAATGGTTGCACGGACAACATGTATCTTCAACACTCTTGGCACAGTACAGATTCAGATGCAGCCATCCTTTTCAAGGTCATGTCGTAAGCTTGTCGAGGCTGCTATCCCATCTTGGTATTGTCCCAACACGTCTCTGCCTGACCCTCTAATGCGGCTGGTGGCATTCATTATTGACTACTGAACTTGTCAGATGTATCTTCATCCCAATACTATTTCAGATCAATATCATGATCGAAGCACTAAGATCTTTTTTTAACATGTATGTAGTGCTAAGCTGAAGCCTACCTTTGTGGAGATACATGTGGTGGATTGCACTAAGATCTTATGTCCCGAGTCTCTATGAGCTTCGTATTGATACCATACCTACTGAAGGATGAATCAACTCGGGTGCTCAGGGCCAAAGGAATTTGACTGTATGGCATCGATATGTTTTTATAATAGTTCATGGTGCTCGGGTCTACTTGTTGATATTCGTTGTTGAAAAATTCTCCTTAAGCAAGATTCTTTCCCACTGGTACAACCTCATTCTTTACAGTCCAGTACAAGTCATTGTTTTTCTTTCCCTTCTACATTCGCTTTTCTTTCAATTTAGCATCCTTACTCGAGGAGCCCAACAATCGTTTTACCTCCATACTTCTTAACTTCCAGTTCCAAATAATTGGATAGACGAGTTCATCATGCGTTTTTACATTCTTTTGGCCGTGTGCCTTACACTTTTCCAAGTTCAGGCAAACCCTCTTTTCGGACTGTATAATCCAATTGCTGCTCTCCAAGCCGATATCCTTAATAATCTCAATCAAATCGAGTGCCTGCTCAGCACAAAAGTTTCTACTATACCCTCGATTCTTACCAAAGGCAACACCAATGCCGTAACATCAAACAAGTGTTCGACACCCGCCACAACAACCTGCACTGGCGCGATAAAAGCATCCGTCTCTTCCCTTCAATCTGTAGCTCAATCTAAATGGAGTTCACTTCAAAGTCTGATGTCTACGACCACTTCACTTCCTCCCATTCTTACCACGAGCGTTGTTATCGGTTCGACTTCGTCGGTTAAAACTACCTCAAACGTCAATTCAGGATCCACAAAGGCACCTACTCCTTCTTCAACTACAAAAACAAGTTCTACGACTGCCAAATCTTCTTCGGTCACTAGCCAAGCATCTTCATCTTCCGCATCTTCCGCATCTGCATCTGCATCTGCATCTTCATCTTCTGTATCGGTTTCATCCTTAACCAGCAGGACTGTAAGCTTAGCTTCAGCAGAAGGAACTCCATGTGCAGGCAACACTGCTGCAGATAGATCAAAGTGGTGTGAATATTCTACCAGCACTGATTACTATAATGAGGTTCCAAATACTGGCGTCACTCGCGAGGTAAGAACCTTCTCAAGAAGTAGCTATTGAATATCTCTAATCTTCTACTTTAGTACTGGCTCAATGTGGAAGAAGGAACTGCTTCACCTGATGGATTTGCAAGATATGTTCAAACGATCAATGGAAGTATCCCAGGCCCAACGATTATTGCTGATTGGGGTGATAATGTTGTGGTGCATGTGACAAACAATCTCCCTGTCAATGGTTCAACTATTCATTTCCATGGTATGCGTCAAAACTACACCAATCAAAATGACGGAGTTCCATCACTTACCCAATGCCCCATCGCATATGGAACCACTTATACTTACAGATGGAGAGCTACTCAATACGGTTCATCATGGTATCATTCTCACGTTGGACTTCAAGCATGGCAGGGTGTAGCAGGTGGTATTATTATTAATGGTCCTTCCACAGCTAATTATGATGAGGATAAGGGAACGCTTTTCCTTAGTGATTGGGGCCACACTACCGTTGATGAACAATATACATTTGCTCAAGTTTCTGGTGCACCAACCATGGACACTGGTCTTATCAATGGTACCAATGTTTTCGGAGCAGATGGTGCTAGCAACCAAACTGGTTCACGTTTTTCAACTAGTGTCACATCAGGCACATCATACAGATTCCGTCTTGTGAATAGTGCTATTGATACTCAATTCAAGTTCTCTATCGACAATCACATCTTAACTGTTATGTCGACTGATCTTGTACCTATCGTACCTTACACAACTAATGTTCTCAACATTGCTATTGGTAATTATTTATCCCTATTCGTCATCCAAAACCCCCTACTAACAACATGGTTCCCAGGTCAGCGCTATGATGTAGTCGTGACCGCAAACCAAGCTGCTATCGCCTCTGACTTCTGGATCCGTGCAATTCCTCAAGCTTCCTGCTCTGAGAATAATAACCCCGATAATATTAAAGGTGTTCTTCACTATGGCAGTTCAACCTCCCTTCCTACGACCACCGGCTATGCCTTCACCGACGAATGTATCGACGAATCGCCCTCCTCACTAGTCCCCTACGTCACCAAAATCGTGTCCGCCTCCTCTATTAACTCAGAAGAAGCCGTCACCGTCGCTCAAAACTCCAACAAGCTCTTCAGATGGTACCTCAACAATTCCACCTTTGAAACCGAGTGGGATGACCCTACTCTCCTCATGGTCGAAAAGAACATTACTACCTTCACCACCGCCAACA
Source organism: Myriosclerotinia curreyana (assembly GCA_002162495.1). Classification (NCBI taxonomy): domain Eukaryota; kingdom Fungi; phylum Ascomycota; class Leotiomycetes; order Helotiales; family Sclerotiniaceae; genus Myriosclerotinia; species Myriosclerotinia curreyana. The sequence continues at coordinate 196,537 of NGKJ01000038.1, read as the reverse complement.
ACCTCATCGAACTCCCCGACGCAAACGAATGGGTTTACCTAATCATCCACTCCAACATCCCAGTCCCCCATCCGATCCATCTACACGGCCACGATTTCTTCGTCATCTCCCAACAAACAACCCCCTACGATGCTGCCACCGCAATCGCTACATACAATCTCAACAATCCTCCTCGCAGAGACGTAGCTCTTTTACCCTCGGGAGGATACCTAGTCTTGGCATTCGAAACGGATAATCCCGGTGCTTGGTTGGCTCATTGTCATATTGGATGGCATACAAGCCAAGGGTTTGCCATGCAATTTTTGGAGCGGGCGAGTGAGATCCCCGGGATTTTGGACGCGACGGATCTGCAGAGTACGTGTGATAAGTGGAATGCTAATGCTATCATTCAGGAGGATTCCGGGGTTTAGATGGGTTTCTCGTATATATATAGATGAATTTCTTTCTTTTCTCTTTCTCTTGGGCGATTATTTTATATGAGATCAGATTTAGTGGGGGCTCGGATATCCTTGATCGAAGGGTGAACTGTAGGTATAATTTTAATGATTTGGGTTACTTGCAATGATGATGAGAGATGGAAAAAAAAGTGAAAGAGAAAGAGGAGAAGAGGAGGAAAAGGTTATCCATGAATTAGATGGTAGTGTATACCCCTGGTTAGTATCTAATTGAATTGAATGAAATTTCAAATTTTATCTATATGTATCATCATGATGAAAGAAATAAGTGATTCGTTCATATTTACCGTATCTATGATGATGTTACTGTACCTAACAATGGGGGAAGAACAAGAAGAGGTATAGAGGATATAGAGGATATAGAGGATATAGAGGATATAGAGGATATAGAGGATATAGAGGATATAGAGGATATAGAGGATATAGAGGATATAGAGAACGAACTTCAAGAACCATACTTTTACATCATATGCGTATTAGTTTCAAGTTTTTTTATTTCCTAACTTCATGGATACTAGTAGCTACTAGGTATGTTTGTCTTATGCCCATTTTCTAGGTATCCATCCCATCCCATCTTATCCACCGCTCCAAAACAAAGAATTCGCTATTGTACTCATACTTCGACTCATGTCTAGCGAACAGGTTCGAGTTGTTATCAGCAAAGCCAAATCTACCCAGCCTTTCTGCTCTACTTCGACCTCCTGAAATTCCTATTTGTTTTATTCTCCCATTTCATCTTCTCCTCTGCCATCCAACTACCATCCCATTTCTCATCCCCACTACTCCTTCTTCGCTACCGACCCACCCCNGTCTCAAACCCCACACTTCCATCCCCCCTAACAACCTTCCCCCTATCCCACTCCCTACCTTCCCCCTTTCCTCCCCACTTAACATCTTCTTCCCTCTTTGCCCCACCCCTTTCCCACTTTTTGACCTCTTCTTCTGAAAACCCTGCATCTCTTAATCGATTCGCTCCTTGCGTTTGCCATTTTTGTCGATCGCGTAATGCTTCAAGTGCTTGGTCCCAATCTTCTTTCTCTTCTTCTTGGGGCGAGAGTTGGACGTCGCTTTTGGGATCGTAGTCGGCGTGGAAACGGGAATCCATTATGGATGTAGATCCGAGGGATGCAGCGCCTCTTCCACGAATACGAAGGGGTTGTTTTTCGTTGGCGGGACGAGGGCCGATTATGGAATCTAAGGGGTCGGAATCGGATGATGGTTCTGGTTCTGGTTCTGAGTGTCGTTTGGTGCGTAATGATGAATGTTTATGTGATCGATAGGGGGATTTTCTTTCGTTTTCTGAAGTTGGGGACATGGAGCGATTTCGTCTGCGCGGGTCTGATCCGTCCCTTTCCCTGTAACCCGATTCTTTAGTTCGATATTCTCTCGGTGAACGCGATCTTTCCCTATGTCTCATCTTCTCATACTTGGTGCGCTCTCTATCTCCTGAAGTACTTCGTCTTCTCTTGTGTCCTCTTCGCTGGGTTTTACTATCATCTTCTCCTGAATCATCGTCCTGGCGTTTCCTCCTATCTTTAAATCTTCGTTTATCGCCAATAGGTTCTTCATCGCCTCCTCGTTCTTCTGTACGTCTTGATTCCCTCCTTCGATGGCCTATTAATTCCGCAGAAATATCTATATCTTTTCTTTGACTTCGACGATCATTATCCTCCCCATCTCTCAACTTCCGTATTTTTGTCTTCTCCTCCCCCATCCTCTCCTCCAAACGTAGTGTATCTCCATTACTCTCTCCATTTCTACCAGAATCCTCCCGTTTCCTCTTCACCGGCCGCCCCAAAATCGCCTTAATATCCCCCAACTGCCTTCTCCTAATATCTACCGGCGCAACCTTCCTTTGTCTCTCTCCATTCGATAAACTCTCCAATCTAGCTCGCGCATCTGCTGCTTCTTTGGCTAGTAATGCGCTATTATGATTGTCCGTATCTCTTATGATATTTCGCAGAAAACGTGTATTAGGTTTCGGTTTGTTGGCTGGTGGTTTGGATTCTTTGGCGTATGCTTCGAGGCCCATAGAGGAGTATTTGATTGAGCTAGCTTTTGCATCTTTAGCAAGGAGATCCGCAACATAGTCGTCGGTTAGATAGGTGTCATTTGCCATGATGGTGATAAATTGCGATTATGGTGCAAGGCTGTGAGATGATGTGGATAATGAGGATCGATTGAAATTCTCACAACAATGAGCCAAGATCTGAAGCAAAAGGCATGAGATATCAAACAATGAGAAACGAGTAGAAAGTATGGTGAATTGAAGAAAAGAAATGTAACACGAATGTGTACGAAGTACTATGTAGTGAAATCAGTGATGGGAAGTCTTGCAGTTGCTGTGGTACTTTTCAGAGATTTTATGTATAAACTCCCTGATCCGATAAAATAGAATATTTGTTAGCGGCGGGCGCTAGATAAGTGGTAGTTTAATAGATATCAGGGTGTGAGTTTATATAAAATAATCACCGCCCGGCAGAATAATTCAAAGTAAACAATGCAAATGCGTCTTGAACTCCAATTCCAAAATCTGCAACTGTAGGTTAGACGCATCAATCGACGAAGATATTATTTCTACAACATTCTAAGCAGTATCAATACTTCTCTACATAACTTGCGATTCTATAAGTCTCACAATATCAACACTTTTCCTATCTTAAACAAATTCACGCCCTTACACAATATGGCGCATTCACCACAAAGCACCCTCACCACCCTCCACAAACTTCAAAAATCCCACGAACTCAGTATTATAAAATTGAGCGAGCCAGTTTCTGCGCCCTTGAAATCGGGCGATCGCACATCTAATGGCTCTGCCGCAGGCCCTCTTGAGAACCCCTCTCCTGCTAGTTTAGAGGCTGATTTGGCGCATTATAAAGTAACTACTTCCCTTTCTTCCGCTCAATCATAGGCAGATGTGTTTTTCCATTCAGATGCAAACTATTAAGCTCTCACAAAACTAACACTCTACCCCAGGAACTCTTCTCCAAACTCCGCTTCTCCTACCTCGAACAGGTAACAAAAGAAAAGTTTATCCGAGCCATCGTTGGCGACCCCCCTTTGGTAGTCGAACACCAGGAAAACATCGATTTAGAAGCTACTTTACTTGCCTCCAAATCGGCGCTTAAGGCACAGAAAGTCGAGGTTGCGGAACTAGTTGAGGAATTGGAGAAGAGGGGAAGAGAGTTGTGTAGAAAATATGAACATATACAATTACAAACCAAACAACTTGAGGAGTTACCTAAGAAGATCGAAGGACTTGAAGAGAGTATCCGAAAATTGAAGGAGGAGCAAAATGGAGGACCGGGTGAGGAGGGAGGCCATCCAAATTTACGATTGGGCCTCGATAAAACCCGTGAATTGATTGAAGAGAAAGAAAAGGAAAGGAGGGAATTGGATAGGCAATTAGAACAATTGCAAGTACTTGTCCCGAGGAAAAATAAAGAGGTTGAAAGATTAAATGCGGAGTTGGTACCGCTAGAAGCGAAGAGAACGACAAGTGTGGCGGCGGCGAGAGAAGCGAAGAGGAGGAAGGAAGAGGTTGCTGGGGGAGTGGGTGATGATTTGGAGGAGAGGGGACGCTGGTGGAGAGGTGTTGAGGGGGGGCTAAGGGGAATGTTAGGGGTGGGGGATTTGTAGGCGAGTTGAGGTTGGGCATTTAAATTTGCATTTTTTGGCGGGAGTTTATGGGTGTTGGGGATATTTAGGGAGGAGTAATGGAAACGGAATTTTTTGAATCAGGAGTTTATGATTCGGTTGGTTAACCTGAGAATGGAGATATCATTGTTGCAAGTCAAGTTGAAGAAGGGATATCGAAGAATTTTAACGGCCATCATATTCTTCCCAATGCACTTTGTGGTATGATGTTTGAGGAACTAACAGCTTCGGATTGTGAAAGCAGGAGAATTGGGGAGAGAGTGGGGGTGTTGGGAGGGTGGGTGCAGTTATCTCTGCTTTTTACTTCATTAATATGCATACATCCGAGTGGAGAGTTATCCAAACTAATTTCATGTCATGATATACAAGAACGCTATTCCAATTTTTAATAGACGCATGAGGTTGGTAGGAGATACCTAGTAGTTCTTCTGTATCGGGGAATATGTTTGGGCGATATGGACGAGAACTAGAGACTTGGGGAGAATTGGAGACGTTGAATTGGACCAAGGTAGCAGAAAGGAAATGCATGTGGGAGGTGTTTCGTTTACATTCTGTTGATAGAAGATTTCATCTATTCACTACTTCATGCACTAAATTCTCCAAAAATGCTCAGATGATAGTATATTAGCTTTTTGTTGGTCGCCTTGTCTGAAGTGTACAGCCTTTTTCTTTAGCTTTAGCCTTCTAGACCATCTAGAAGTCGAATGAATATCAACAAGCTAGTGGCTATATTCTAACTGATACCAAATTACTTTCAGAGATATGCAACAAAACTTGTTGAAATCTCGTTTATTCACCTTAATATACAGTAATTCATCTGAAAAGCTTCGGATTTTATAAGTGTTTGTGAATATTATCGTAGGTGAATGGTAAGGGGAATAGTCTACTGAATGACAAAGAGTGTACATTTCCCGCTGAAATGCTGCGTGTAGCGGTATGGGATGAGTTAATGGAGGCGAGTTTGGCAGGATCGAGCAAATGCAATATGGGACATGGAACATGAGATGGAAGAATGACATACGAGACGAAATGGCTAATTCACTGACCCCTTTCTCTGTATTCGCTTATTCGCTATCACCGCTATATATCCGCCACGTTTCATAACTCATAGGGTGGTACGTTATTCAATATCTCTTAATCACAGTATTCGTGGAAAATAATCTCTTACACTTCACATTCGTGCGAGGTATAAATGAGGCGAGGGAGTACCGAACCTACGTTCGAAGTAGGGAGAAATTCGATCACGGAAAAAGAGGCTGATGAAGGATAGGCGGGAATGGGAGGTTAGGGTTAGTCTTAAGCTGCAGGTAGTGAGTTTGCTTGAATGGGTGTGGGAAGACGGAAAGATCTTGGAGAGGGGGGGCAGTCTGACAGCGAAAGCAATGTGGTATGGGTTGTCATTTCAATAGTTGTTGTTGTCATTGTTCCTCTCGCTTCATTATTTACTCATTACTGTCTTTTTATTATTGGTGCAATTATTCTAATTATTTTCAGAGAGTATTATTGTTCTGTTTAATAGCTTCACCCTGTGGCTTAAAGAAAAGCTCTGCAAGGTTAAAAGGCAATTAGATCGTGTGAAAAAGTACAGCGTAGCCTTGTAGAAAATCGTTGTCGGCTGTGCAATACTTGGGAGCCATTATTTGATATTTTCGAATGACTTCGAAGGCATGGGAGGAGATTGAGCTTTTTATAGGAACGGAGAATGTAGAGAGTTCGGTTATGGGGATGGGATGGGATTGGTGTTGGTGTTGGCTTTTGAAATTGAGGAGACGGTTCAAAGGAGAAGACACGGTGAAAGGAAGAGGGAGATATTATCCCGTCCCATCTCATCTCAATTTATCTCAATACTACTCACTCGCTGATTCCCATCTAGTTCATTCCATAACTCACAAATCAAATCGACAGCGATAATACATCTAATCTCAATTTGCATCAAATAACTATCTTGGCGCATTCGTACTTATAATCATATATACAGTAGACCAGTGTTAACTTCCACTTAATACTCAGACTTGTATCCAAAACTGCAGGATAGGCTTATGGAAATGATACTTCTCGCGATCGAAGGTTTAGAAGCTCGAAGATGGGATTGTTTTGGAGAGAAGAAACCTCTTTTCAAAAGAGGGTCTTTTGTATAGGTATGGATGGAACGGAGCTGCTGTGAAGGTGGGACTCAGGGGTTGAAGGTAAGGAACCGGAATGAATGTTGCGTGGATGACAAAGGAGGAGGATGAATAGAAGTGAATATTGATTTTGGTTGACGGGAAAGGAGATTAGGGAGAAGAGGCACTAGGCAATCACTACTAGGTACAACTACCTACGCACCAACCGAATCTTATTTAAGAACACAGGATTCGGCATTCCAAAATCTTCAAACTAATTAAGGCTTGAATCAAGAAGATTTTAGAGCCGTGGTGAACTACGGTGAGGGATGATGAATACGAAATCAGAAAGGTATGATTTATTCGCGCGAGAGAATTGGTAGAAAGGGGAACATAGGAGGCAATGATCTTATTTTTATCCCGTCTCATTCTATCTCAACCCATTAATCTCACATCAAATGGTAAATTGAATAAATCGACAGTGCATGGAATGAATCCTTACCGTCCAATTCATCTAGGAAGAGGAGGGGCTCGGTAAAGATAGTAATTACCAACATCTTAGGTGTACAGTCATATATCCATCAAGTCTTATTTAAGACCTCGATGCTCGATATTTAGGATCTATCAGATATGTTCAATAGAGCATTCCACTCTCATCAAAGGGAGCATGAATCATACAGGCTGATGAGTGAAGCTGCTGTAATTTGCTGTATGTTGCTGGAGATAGTTTTTTGAGAGAGTGCAAATGACCATACAAATAGATGCACATCTCGTCTCGACAATGATGCGAGAGCCCCAGTTCCTGCCAACCCCATTCCGAAATCAAGATTCTTCTGCCTTTGCGTTTGTAACTGTGCTGATGAGGTTAGGGTGTTCCTTTTATGGATCGATGTTAAAGATTGTAGAGGTAGCGAGGGGGGAATATAAGCGGGGTTGTGAAAGAGGGGGGGGCGAGTGAATAGATTTACAGAGTTGTGGGCATGAATGCGGGGAGAGAGCTTGGAAGGGGCAAAATCTTATGTGATATCCGATTATAAGATTGTATAGATGAATTATTTAAGGGTTGGATTTCTGGCGTTTTGTATTCCTCAAAAATTGTAACTCACAATTTAGGGGGAAAGGCGTTTTCTCCCCAAATTAAAATTTAAGAGAGCAATATGATTCGGAGAATAGATGTGTATTACAAACCCAGGAAAGCAAGAGCAGAATCTATCATGGTGAATTACTTTCACTATAGGCTGTCGTCTTTTCTTTTTGGTCGTTGTCGCTAATCACCAATATTCTTTTATGGGATGAAAACAAACAAAAATGAAAATCAAGTCACGGGAGTCTCGTGGTGAATCGCTCAGGAGGAATTTACTTCACCAGTGCACCCCTTGACGATGATCAAAAAGCCTCTCAATATAAAGTCGAAAGAGCCACTCATATCTAAATTTGTGATTAGGTTTTTAACGTGGTGATTTAATTGACAGCTTGTAACGATAATGTTGAGAGGAAAAGGGGGAACGCACGGCTTTAGGCGAGAGGGGAGTAAATTGTGCTACAAGTGATTGGGTATGGAAGGGGAAATGGGAAGAGAGAGATGCCCAGATTGAATGGCTGACTTTCCAATTGCAGAAGTCCTTATTTTAAAAACTGTTTCGGAGAGCTCAAATTCTTCGAGCATGATTACAAAGGATTGATGGGTTTTAACCACAGGTTTTCTCTCAAACTAAGATCCAAAAGAGTAACATGCACACCTACCAATGCAGTAAAAAACAACTGTCATGAAACAACTGTCATGGAATATTCACAATGACTAAAATAGTATAATCGTTGTCCCTTCTCTCAATTTTCTGTCGCTAATAGCTCTTATACCCCTCGGGATAGGACCATAAAGCGAATAGGATGAATAGTCAATAAATTATTACCAAGTTCTTGAGTTAAAGGACCAGCACAAATAGATGAGGTCCTCGGTAGTACCCAAACTATCTATATATAACTGAATCCAAAGTTCAAATCCATTTCATCTTTGAGAACGGGTCCTAGAAAGTGCATGGAAACTTTTAACCCGAATGCAGTGTCTTCTTTTATAGATAGATTATAGAAGAATGAAGAGAACGTTCAAAGTGGAAAGTAAATGCATAGGATAATCAGAAAAAGAAAGGATAAGGAGGGAAGGGAATATAGAGCTAAGATTCACTCAATATACATTGGTCAACAAATTCATATGCTTCTTGTTCAAGCACCTCTAGCTGGAGATTTTAATTCTTTAAGCGGACTGGAAAGAAGAGAGCGAGGAGCTAAAACAAGAAGGGTTCTTCCCCCCAGACTGAAATCTAATAGTAGGGGAATAGCACCGCTCAGGAGAATGCATATTATAGATCTATCAGGACACACATACAAATAACTAGTATAAAATATTTTCGCTGCTATTTTGTGTCCAGTCACTTTTTTTTCTCCTTGCCGTCATCTAAAAACTTCTCGCCTTTTAAACAAACGGGACGAACAGGGCAATTAGCATCAATAGACATTGAATTATCGCCAGTTTCTTGAGTCAAGGTTTTGTACATTGCTTACCCTTCCAACCTCCGTAATAGAGTACTATAAGCAAGTAAGATCCCACGGGGCCCCAAAGTGATCCCACCCTTGGTAATGTTTTACTGCCGTATCTCTAAGTATACGTTTCTAAATCTGATGATCTCGGTGTCAACTTTTGCTGTCATCCTGAGGTTCTTGTCGCGAGCAGGCACTGCTTCATTCGTATTTTGGCGGGACGACTGGGCTGTATTGTTCACTCTTGTAAGCACCCGCGACTTGTGACCCAATAGAGGCATATGAAATTGACTACCGAGTTTGATTCTCGATTGTACGGATGTATTATTTAAAGACTCAGTTTCTGTAGTCTTAAATACTTCATGCATTCGAACAAAAATTCAACGTGGGAATGTCAAGTGAGGATCAAGGCGATACTTAAGACCTTTCCCGAGGAATGGGATTCGTACGACTATGATAGGCTGGCAATATGGAGCCTACACTTTGTAGATCTTCGTATACAGATACATAAGAAGAGCCTTTGCTGTTAGATATCTTATTGTCGATAATTTTACAAAAAACTGGACATCGAGCACTTGCAATTTATCTTTTTAGTGAGATTATTGGATTGGAGATAGTTAAAGAAGTGCAGGACATAAGTTGGTTGAGATTCGGAACCGGACTAATTAGTTTTGGATTCACCAAATTTTGTGTCTAACTTTGAGAGAAGAGCATGGTATGGATGCTTATAAAGACAAGACCCTCAAAGTCTTGCAGATATGGAAGTAGAATTTAAACTAGAACTAAAGGCGAAGGATGGATATTCGACGAGTGCCATAATGCAATGAGAGTAAACGCTAAGATAGAAGGAGACGAGGAGCGGGGTATCCAAGGTATAGAATTCGCCGTTGAGTCATCCGATTCACTTCAACATCTTCGCGATTTGCTGCTGGGATTCTTCTTGGTATTGATAAGAGAGTCTACTGTTTCTCCAATATTCTGCAAAAAAGTCTAAAGGTTGAGTACAACAGAAGCATGTCTTGTTAGTTCTCCAAGCTCTAGTGAGCATTTGGGCCTGGCTCCCCTTCGTACTTCATTCAAATCAAACTTGGAGACAGAGGACACAAGTAGTTATACAGCGAACCGCAGTTGGGAGTTAAAAGGGACAGGAGCAATTCTTCATTTAACAACCAAGGTTTGTTGTCAGGTATTGCTGCAATTATGCTTGAGAAAGTTTGGGGATCTATGGGATGTGCCAAATTGTGAGGCTAGGGATATTGACATAAAGCCCTCAAGCTAACGTAGCACACAACCTATTTATACTAGAAGCCAGAGCCTTTAGTTGAGAATTAGCCGGATGAGCAGTGAGATATATTTAAAGAAGTAGATATGCTAGGTTCAGCAGCAGAATAAAATTATAAATCAACAATTGATGAGATCAGGGCGAATGAGTCCATGTACTTGTGCACAGGAGGTATTGGATTAGAGTGAATTATACAATGAATAATACATAACGACTTGCTCATCCTGTTGTAAATTCCTGATTCTGGTTATAAAAGTCCAGGCTTATATCCAACTCCACAGTCTGCAAACACAGTCTGAGTGCGATGAAGATTCAAAAGGGGACTTGGTATCCGGTTGAAGCCACATTACCGAAGTCCCATTTTATCAGTATTTTATTGGGAGAAATCGATAGTGACTAGCATGGTGGAGTTTGGAAGCCATCCGATATGCATCTTCACTGTCGTTGAAGTATTAAGCTTATTTTCTTCGAAGTTATATACTTTTTTCACCCGAAACATGGGATGAATGATGACAAACAACAAGTCCGCACACGATTCTCTGAAATGGTACGAGAAATGATTTCAGCATGATCGACTGCCGTGGCTCTTTCTTTGCCGTTCCAGCATTGTAGTTACCACCATTGGCAGTGGCTAGTAACATTCTTACACAATCTTCTACTGTTTCAAAAGGTTATCCTGCCTGTTTAAATACTTGAGAAGATGTTTCGCGTTGAACGTTTGACAGAATCATGCAAATTGGAGATTTTGTTCAGGATGAGAATATATAAATTCTGCATTGAAAAACTTCAAAACTGCGAGTCAATGCATGAATGAGAATCTTATTCCTTGAGACGAATCTCTCCTTAAATCGCTCTGATATATTGACTTGATAGGTTGACTGGTTGAGAAAGTGGTGTGAGCTTTGTAAACACCCATCTACTAAATTTTAGAGATGGTGGAATTCACCACTGGGCGAAACCGGAGTCATCAAATTCATCCACACATTGAAGTAAATAGAAAAGTCAAATCGGAATATCTGAATGCTCATCTACTCATGTCAATATAGAAGAGTGCAATCACCCACCAGGTTGAAAAGCAGAAAGAGCAATCTTACAACAATCTCACGGACGACATTTTGAGGAAATGCTCTTTCAATCTCCCGGGACTTTTAAGATTTAGAATTGTGGATGACATTGTAGGGAGAGCCAAAGTAGAGTTATTTTGGGTGCCTGTCACCGTAAGGGCTTGAATCTTTATTGTATTTATAATTCTTACACTCTAGAGGACATATATCATCTGGTGAAATGACAGCGAGATATCGATCGTTTACTAACAGACGAAAATCAAAAATAGTCTGGTCATGGCACCCGCAGACGGTAGGGTAGTCTCATACCATTTAACACTTTCACTATCAATGAAACAGGTTTATCATCATTATATATATTTCGTCTGGTGACCTTGAGGAATAAGAAAAAAAACAGTGGATGTTGAACCATTTGCGGTATATCTGAGAATCAAGAGGAAAAAGAAGCTTGTTGTTATGGTTTAGGGACTGTAATAGAGGAGGAGGAAAAGGGGAGCTGAATACTTGTTACCGATATTTCTCATTTGGATCAATATTGTGTGGTGTGGATGCTATAGAATATCAGCAACCTTTATAGATGTAGATATGCCAGAAAGCGGCACATAAGTATTCGCCGTGCTAGCAAGTAAACCAAGGAACACCACGCAGAAAAATACAAGGTCGAATATCGATCCTCATTCAATGCATCCACCTCAACCCCCATCTCTATTCATCCCTGCGCATAGAATCACCTTACAAATCCTCCCTTCGACACTATAGGTAGTGTTCCGATTCACTATTATCGTCATGAATGCGGGGCCTGATAAGTATTCCAGCTCACCAAGCACTTAACAGGTAGCGGATTCTTCCATATTTTGAGCATATAAGAAGTAGCAAGAAACGAACTGCATGGTGCGCGAGAGGAAAAGCGCAGATGATGTTGATCTATCATGTGGTGTGACTGAACAGGGTTTTGCTGGAAATTGTATTAATAGGGACGGTGACATGAGAAGTTTGACTGTTGTTTGCAAAACTGTTTTATTGTCACTTGATGATTATTCCAAATATCAGACGAGAGTCATGCACACTCATTCAGCGAGAAATTTAGATTCCAGGAAACTAGGCTCATCATGGCTTGAGAGGTGTTGACCATACTACTCCCTTCCAAGACTTTTGGACAAATTACTTGTCGCAACATGTGATTTCTTCGTCAGTCGCGTCAATTTTGCCGTTGGATTCTTCACTGTGCAGAGACAGATGTTCTTTTATGCACACCCTCGAATCTTGCCGGAGTGAATTCACCCTTATTCTATACGGCCATGTGGGATGTGGAGAATCATCTGCTTGAGGAAGAGTACACGATAGTCACAAGAACTTGGACATAAAAGATCACTCTGCTGTTGAGAAATCTGCTGCATAGTTGTCAATAAGCGAAGAGATGGGCATAACATGCTGCTTGTCTGAAACCAGGAATTGCGATATTAGAGTAAGGGGGATATGGATTTTCCCCGAGCCTGGCATGATCAACACGGAAAACGGAAAAGAGAAGTAGTTTACTAATATGAGACGAGATACTTGTGTCTCTTGTCATTTTAGTTTGAGTGCTGTCACTAATTTATATTGTCAAAGATCAAATGAAAGTTTCAGTCCAGAAATTTAGACTACGACGAAAATGATAAAACCCCCTTGCTCAAAACCTAACACATGTCAATCTCAATAAACTTTACCCGAGAAGCGGCTCAGTGCTGGGCCGTTGCAACATGTTAAAGATTAAGGCTCCTTCTATATATATACTCCAGAATCACTGAAGAGGAGGATTCCCGCGCGCGCACCGGAAAAAAACTCCTGCATAACAATTCACTCATAACCTTAGAGCTAGGGCAAGAGGTATCTAGGATTACATTTGTTTGTTCACCCGCATACTCACTTCCTCCTAAGGGAGTGAACGGACAGATATTAGCTTGAATGAAGTAAACAAGATATGCTGCGTATAAAAGCATCAAAGGATTATCAAGAAAACGTAATATCTTTCTGTGAATATTAACTGATTAAGAAAATAAGGCGAGTTTTCTTTTAAAAGTCTGCCGCTGCTGATGAAGTCAAGGGATACAATGAATAATATCCCCACAGTTTTGGAGGATGCTAAATTACCCTATTCCAATTAGAGCAAACTCCGAAGATGACAGCTTTTTGTTTGGCAGTGAGAGTACTTTGAATGATGAATTAAATGTTGACGGTGTTGATAATGGCGAGATGTGATGGACAATAGCCACTGGATGCCCACAGATCTTGTATCACGGATATGGAGGTATCTGTGTATCATCACTCGACTTATGAATTCAGTAAATTATAACACGGATAGTTTTGCACGTTCATGGACATTGTATCTTCATCGTATAGACTACGAGAAAGTGTGTAATCGTGGAAGATATAGAACAGCAATATCTTATATAGAAAACAGAGGCCCCCCCCAGTGATTTTCCGCTAAGAAAATAGAACTCTTCACTGCCCAGGTAATTTTGGCTAAACCATAACATTTCCCCGTAATTATGAGGGCTTGAAAGCCATGCTTACTTGGAAATTATATAAGAGACACACCTATCATCTTGAGCCTTGAATGAAAAGTAGGTACAAGAGGAAGAACAGAGCGCCAAGACTTTCCACCGTCCACTGCGACAAGCAAACCACTAAAAGGAACGGGAGAGACAGATGCTCTCAAGGTTGACTTTCGAGGAAGTACTGTATATCAATATCGACATCCAACATCGCACCACTGTCAAACTGATACGTGCACTTTTCACTGCTACTCATCGCCGTCACTTGACGTTAACGATTATATGCTGTCGTTTTATCGATGAGAGTGTAGTAAATAGCATAGGTGGTTTGTCTCTGGCGTACGGTATATCTGACGAGCATTTTACGGTGGGAGCAGGAGCATAGTGAACCAGTGAACCACTAGACAGCATCCTTAAATTCATCTGAATGAGACCTGTTTGAATGCCTAGTGAGAAACAAGGATCCCACATCATTGCATTTATAGGAGAGACACCATGAGCAGTGGCTAACAGGAGAGTGAATTTTGGATATTGTCTACACACTTTGACCTTCCTCCATGCCATAGTAGTCCATCGAATAACCACGTAGGCATCTATTCCTCCGTAATTTCAAATTCCCACCGGGTACCTTATTATTCGCAAAGCTAGAACAGGGGAACGTAATTGCATCGCTAAAAACATGCATGACTGAATTGCATCGTAGATATCATCATGTACAAAGTCCTTGAGTAGAGTGGGTATATTTTCTGCAAACGCTGAAATGCAATAACTTATTCATCCTTGACGATTAATCCATCTGATAGCTTGGATCTTTGAGCAAATTCCCTATTGTTGTTAGTCACCGGATGAACAAATGGGCAGGAGGGTACATACGTCCAACTTCCATCATAAACTTTCCTCACACCTGATTCTCCATATGCCTCAGCCAATGCAGCATCGATAATTGTAGCTGTAACACCTGTACCACAACTGCTGACAATAGGCTTCGTTGGATCAACACCCTTACTCTCAAAGATCTTTCTCAATTGGTCTGCAGGTAATAAAGTCTTGGTAGTCGGATCCAATAGCTCTCCCATGGGCATACTAATACTACCCTTCATATGACCACTGGACATACCCTCTCTAGGCTCCGGATCTTTTCCTGTCCATCTCCCATAACTCCTGGCATCCAATATTTGTACACCTTTCGCTCCCTCTTTACCCGTGTCCTTAATGATTTCATTCATCTCTTCGAAATCCGCAACTTTACTTTCATCCAATTGTGGAATTGGATATGCGCAAGTATCAACATCCCAGAATTCTCCACTTTCAGTTGGATACCCCTCTTCCACCCACAATTTGAAATTGTTCAAAACATGTACGCTTGGGTGTCCAAAAACCTTTAATGTCCATCCTACTCTCGGCGCACTGAATAGACCTTGCTCGTGTGAATCGTAAACTACCACTGTATCATCTCTGCGAATTCCCAACGCGCTCATGGCGGATGCAAAGGTTTTAGGATCGGGAAGCATATGAGGATATGGAGAGCGTTTGTCGGATACTTTATCGAGATCGAAGAAACGACTGGAGGGGATTCGCTTTTGGCGGTAGGTTTGGAGACCATTGTGAGGAGAGTTAGGAAGGAACCATGTTGAGCAGAGGGCGACTGTGCGGGGAGATGTGGAGATTTTGGAGGGAGGATTCTTTTTGAGAGCTTCGGAGAGTTCGGAGGGAGTAACGAGATATGATGAGAATGATCGGTGGGATGCCATAGTGATGTTGATATGTTTGGAAAAGGTTGAAAAGAGAGGTTGTCGTGAGAAAGAGCTCAAAGTGGGAGCCCGTCGATATAGAAGAGATGCTGCCATTATGGCAGATATGATGTTATCGCAGATTAATAAGAGTTAGTATACCTAGTTCAGTTCACTCATTATTGACTTGAGCTTCACCAACTCTTTGAATCGAAACGAAACGAAAATAAACCCAAAATCTGTTTGTTAAGTATCAAAAGCTTACCTAGGTAAGTAGTTTTGAACGATTCATAAGGTTGAGGTTGAGGTTGATGTTTATGAGTGTTTGTTTGTTTTGGTGGTTGATAAGTTTCTTTGATATTGTATAAGCTTATCGGATATTTACCGGTAATTAGCCGGTCTTATCAGGAGAGACACGCGCGGCAAATCATCACTTTTTCGAGTCGACGAGAACTCCAAACCTTCCTTCAACACTTCAATACCGATAATCAAGCTCAAGCTCAAGTTCAAGTTCAAGCTCAAGCTCAGCAAACAGTTTCACAAATATTTCACAAATCATCCGAAGAATCAAAAATGAAAGTCAAGATCAGAACATGGAATGCCGTCGCAACTTGGAGGTGGGATCTTGATGAAGATGATGTTTGTGGTATTTGCCAGGTTCATTTCGATGGGACTTGTCCTACTTGCAAATATCCTGGCGATGATTGCAGTTTATGTATGATTCCTCTATCGTTTGATGATTGCTCAGCGCGATTAATAATGGATGGAAAATAGTATCAGGTAAATGCGGTCACAATTTTCATATGGTAAGTTTTGACCTTCTACCCATTGACGGAATGAACTTTGACAAAAATATACAGCATTGCATAGTAGAATGGATCAAGCAAGACTCTTCTAAGGGACAATGTCCTATGTGCAGACAAAGTAAGTTTGCCCCGGGATTGAGGGAGATGGTCGCAAAAGATATTGATTGATTGATTGTGCAGAGTTTGAATGGACTGATAATACGACGGCTCCCGAGGCAATTCAACCTTCATGATCCAAAAAAAATTCACGTCAACGAGCATGAACATTCCAGATTCAATAATAAGGAGTTACAATATTTGGCGTTAGCAGTGGGGGTGAGGGGGGCATTGGGCAGGGCGTTAAGACGATACGTTTGATACCCTTGGAATATATACAGAATGGATGGCTTTCCTTTTTTTTCCGTCGCAATTTGCGAAGTTACACATCGGAAGTGACTGCGCATATCGAATACACTCGAATCACACCTATCTTTGGTTTCGTTACATTTTCACCGATCAATCGCTCGATTCCCCAATATATTTTACTACTACCATTACAAGCAATGCGCATTTATTGCCATCACCCCTCTCCCTCTTCAATTCAAACGATCGCTCCAAAACCATCACCACATCACTACACGCTTGAAGTTAAGCCGCAACAATACTTTGAACAATACCACCAGAAGTCTGATTCTTATTGTTTCCATGGTTTTTTGGGACTTGGGAGGGTTCATGAGTGAGCCTTCCTTCACATGGCTGAAGTGTTAATTCAGGTCGTTTAGGCTTTCAGACCTTTCTAGATTACGGGCATTCCTAGATCGGCTGGCTTATTACCCGTCCATCAATGTTCTAAGGTGGAGGGAAGACTCCATGCTTGACCTGGCCAAAGCCTAGACCTTGAGTAGCTAGTGGCTAGTAGTCAGTCTTTTTGGAATAATAATTCCTTAACTCGACAGTCTTTCAGTCTTTGCATATGAGCAGCATCAAGCTCTCAACAATGCAATATAGTATCAGTTTCCACGGCACTGACACATACGATTATAGACTGAAGAGAATTCAAAAGTAAAAAGAAAGAAATGTTAAAATTAACGTTTAGGAGTACAGTTCTAATTGCTAGTCGGTGGCTTTGGCGGGAAATGGCAGAAATCCACATGCTGCGTTTTTTATTGTTATATAGAACAAAGGGTTCCTGTGTTTTCGGTAAGGTAAATTCACGGCCCCAAAAAGGAAAATTCGCGCCTCGGTAATCTTTAGCTTTAAAAAGAGGAAGAGGAAGAGGGAAGGAGGAAGAGGAATAGGAAGAGGAACCGGGAAAGGAGGGTGTGAGAGGCGATGATGATGGTAGAATAATCTATTATCAACATTGATCGAGTATAAAGACGAATCGGTAATATTTGGGCAATAAAAGTTATAGTGCATAACTGAATCCGCTCGAGTTGAGAGGCCCCCATCACCCCCTTCTTCCCTGAAATCTCTTCTCTCTTCCCCTTAAATTATTCGGTTAAACTCACGACCACGTGTTTTACTCGTTTAGGGGCGTGAGTTTACCTCTTACCTGAGTTTACGGTCTCTTTCCTTCTAACTTATATGTATATCGACTTTCATTTCGTTCGTCGAATTGATCCGTGAGCTGTCATATGTTGGTAATCTCGCCGCTGTTTTGAATACAATGCTCATTTGTTTTCAGAACTGGTAGCCGCCTTGATTCGGCAAGCCACTTCTTGAGCTCACAGCAATGTGCATTGCCTTGATTTTTACGTTCATTCAGCTTCGTATAAGAGTATCAGAATTGATTTGATCACCATATTTCCACAACAATACATGCAATGCTCTTGCCTTGTGTTTGCATTATCTTCACACAACGATCCAGACTTCGTATGCCAAATTCTGTAAAAATTAGGTCCGGTCCCAGCATTCTTATGCTATCAGTCTTCGTACCATAGACGGGTCGTGCAATGTTCAGCCTGAATCCGCCACATTATGCAGGCTTTTCGTGTACCCTTCTTATACAGCTTCATCAAAGACATTCACCAATCGTAACCTGCAATTCAGAAAGAGGTCGGCTTGATATTCGGTCTGTGTTGCGAGAGTGAGGGGTAGACGTTTGTAACCAGTTCTTGGTGGTTTCGCGTCGTACAAAACAGGGGATAGTATGCATGCATATTTTTCCGGATGTGTAGCGATGATCTACTTGGTAGAAATGTAGGCAAGTAACTACTCTATTTCAACGTCATAATACCATTCCTAATAGTAATTATCCATCTCATTATATTATTACATCACCCAAAGCTCCGAAAATAGTTCACAAGTCACCATGTATCTTCTTTCACTTCACCTGGCTCCTGCCGTATTCTTTCTAGTAACGTCTAAAGTCTTATCCGCCCCAATTTACCAGTATCTTCGTGATAATCAAGCCACTGAGGCGTTTGCATCAAGAGATTATTTTTATGTTGGTGGTGAATATGTTACTACTTCACCCAATAATACTTTTTTCATCAATCAAATGTACGTGGAGCATATTGTTCCAAGCCGGATCCAACAACCTTATCCTATTGTGTTTATCCATGGCCAAGGGATGACCGGTACAGTATGTACCGCTTTTCTCTCTATCTGCGCTGTTTTGAGCAAGCAGTTCTGCAATCTCGTAGGTGTGTATAAAATCTAACATGCAATAGAACTGGCTCAACAAACCCGATGGATCACCTGGGTGGGCAACATATTTTCTATCCCACGGCTACGAAATATATATCCTGGACCAAACAGCGAGAGGTAGAAGTGCATGGAATCCCAGTGGTAATACAACCTTGCAGGCTTATTCTGCGGAAAGAATTATGCAACGGTTTACGGCTACGGAGAGGTATGAATTGTGGCCTCAAGCGAAGCTACACACTCAATGGCTTGGTGTACGTTTGATTCAATTGCATTTCCCCTTCTTGTATTAGCAAATATTGTGTACCTCTAAACGAAAAACTGATCTAGTCTCTATATTAAAATAGAATGGCTCAATTGGCGACCCTATCTTCGATGCCTTCTACGCTTCAAATGTCCAATTCCAATCCAACACCATCATCCAAGAAACCAATATGCGAAAAGCAGGAGCGAAACTTCTGGAAAAATCAGGACCGGCGATTCTATTAAGCCATTCGCAAGGCGGTCTAATGCCATGGGTTATCGCAGATGCAATCCCAGAATTAGTGATAGCCATTGTATCGATCGAACCCACGGGTCCTCCCTTCCAAGACGTACTTTTCCCGCCGACGACACCGGAGAGATTTACGAGGCCGTATGGGATCACGGATATTCCTCTGACTTATGAACCGGAATTGGGAGCAGGAGAGAGTTTGGAGATAGTCTCGTCTTTAAATGAGGAGGCGGGCGAGGGGGAATTAAGCGAATGTTGGATGCAGGTTGAACCGGCGAAACAGCTCAAGAGTCTAAGAGGGATTAAAGTATTGGTGGAAACTGGGGAGGCAAGCTTTCATAGGGTTTATGATGGGTGTACTGTGGAGTTTCTGAGGCAGGCGGGGGTGAGAGTGCAGTGGATGAAGTTGGGGAATGGCGAGGGGGGAGAGAGCTGGAGCCGGATACATGGAAATGGGCATATGCAATTTATGGAGAGGAATAGTGATGAGATTGCGAAAGTATTGGACGAGTGGATTAGGGGAGTTATTAACGGGGAAGAATTTGAGTGAAAGCTCATCCAGTGTTTCGTCTCCTTGGATCAAACTCTTTCACCAGTGAACAAAAGTGTGTTCGGGATATTATACCTTAATTATATGATTATATTCCCTTAACCCTAATATTATAATATATATCACTTACGCTATTTTTTTAGCATCCAGTGACCATCTCTGAAATAATTATAAGTCAGTCTAAAGATCGACCTGGCATCGTAGCTTTATAAGAAAAAGTTTGAAGTTTGTAACAAAATGATTTAACTTCTTGGAATCGCGATACTTAAAAACAAACAAGGTTCAAAACTACATATACCCCCCCCCNCCCCTAAGAAGGGGTCAAACAGTGAGTTTTATTTACTGATATAGTACACGAGTAGTTGGGCCAATAGAATCTACCGGAATATATCATTCATCGGCCTGCCTATACGTCGTCGCTAAAGGCAATATAATAAAGATACACTATATCAAAATCTTTACTATTATCTCATTGGGAAAACGGTAGGCTTTTACAAAGAATAAGTAATGTTTTTATTATTATTATATCATCATTATAAACCAAGCCCACTGTTCAAGCTTTGCTTAAAAAGGGGGACTCGGGGGAGAGTATAATATATCCCAATAGGACCAACACTCTCATCATAATAGCACGCTTAACACCCCATTTTGTTAATTATACTTTATATTAGATTTTGAATTTTGAATGAATCATCATTATTACATAGAAATTACGCGTCGTCGAAAGTTTGTATGTTAAATAAAGCTTTACCAACTAAAATAGACTACGAGATACTTCGTAGATGGGTTGTAACTCGGGTGCTGGTTAAGCGGGCCCAGCACAGACCTCTCTACTACGCAGCTTTCTAACCGGTCGTTTTCCTAAAGTAGAACCATTCCCCGAGATCTACTTTAGGACACCCAGGGCCTAGGTAGGGGGAAGGACTCTACTTTGGGAAACGTGACATAAGTAGCATGTAAGTTTTGCCCTATACCCAACGTTGGAACTTGGACGTTGTCTGAACTTCTCCACAATCCTTGTACTTCTATTACCCCGCATTCCTCTGAAGTTACAATGACGGTACAAGTTGTCCGGTTCTTACTTAGCAATTCGGTAGTTTTTCAGCAATTCGTTAATTTTCAACATAACTTCACAACTATAAAGAATATCTGACATCAATTCAATTATTTTGATTCCGTTATAATCATTTTAGTATAATTTTATTATCTAATATAAAGAAGTTCCAAAAATTTGACGAAGCTCACCGGTAACTTTTCACGGCAAAAAAGAAAACTAACGAATTGCTGAAGCCCCTTAATCCAATATTAAAAGAGTGTGAAAAGAGTAAACTCTCGATTAAACCTATCAATACTTTCGTAAGGGTATAAACTTAATATTTCATAAAGTTTTCTAAAGTATTTCCACGGCAAGTTTTTCATCGTCTGTACCGAATCACTATTGGTCCTTGTATATCCAACTGTTTTGTATCAGTTCTTAGTTTATACTTTTCAAATATCTTATCCATTATTATTATTCAATCATAAACCTTCTCATGAAGTTTCATACAAAGTTTTGGTAACAAACTCAGAATAAACTTCAAATTATTCCGAGGCTCACCCATCACCGGCGCCTATTATATTGCTCAAATCAATACTTGAAGGAGTGCTTGTTGCACATCTCAAAATATACAGTTCACGGCTACTTTTTTCCAGACTAGTTGAGATGTTGAAAAGTCTTCGGACTCGCCAATCATGAAGCTCCCTGAAGTCTTTGTTGCGCGTCTCAAAAAATACAGTTTCGATGTCCGCTGGATATTTGATATTACCCGCGGTCCAGTGGCATGCGAATGTTGATATCTAGGTATAGCACTGGATTATCTTGCAGATACCGGAAGATGAGATCCGATAGTTCAGATTAGCAAGATAAATCCAAAGTTTCAATGTTCAAAAACCTGTCAATATTGAACTGCAGTTCGGACTATTAGACACACCATAATAATCTACCACTACCTCAGTAAGGGTCTTGTGGAGACCCCAGAGGACCCTCGTCTATGAGATCGCCGTTTCCTGTCGCTAATGCATAACTTAAAGCCTCCCAGTATAACCTAACCCTACTCCCTGTCTAGCACCATATTATGGTTCGTACATGCTGCCCCAAAGGAATTCATGTTGCATATCTTGAACTGTTCTATTTTGATGGGGAAGAACATTCATTCCTTCACGTCATTTTTCGTATCGGTATGATTTCTAAGTCCTCGTTGCGGTTGCATATTCTAAAATCTGAGTTTCATCTAGAGAAAATACGGATTCATTCCAGCACTTGTGCTGGTTTGTTGATGTCGAATCACGAAGGACCTGGATGTCTTTGTTGCACTTCTGGGAAATACAGTTTGGGAAGTCTTCGCCTCATATTCCTAGTATAGATCCTAGATCCTAGATCCTAGGTCCTTCTCCGCTCTCTTGCATCTAGAAATATAGTTTGAGAAGTCTTCATGTCGTCTCAATATTATATGTCGGGAAATAAGTCTATCCCGGCTCGCTTCACTCACAAGAACTTAATATACGATCTGTTGCATATTTCCAAATACACTTTTTCAGAAAAATAGGTCAACCGGTTTAGCTTTCTACCTGGCAAACTTAATACCCTTAGAGGGTCTTGAAGAGGGGTTTGAATGTCTGTTATTTTCCCGAGTCAACCTTGTTTAGGTTTCTAGGCATACAGTGTATGATGCATTATAGATGGCTTTGTTGCACATCTATAAATTATAAC
Source organism: Myriosclerotinia curreyana (assembly GCA_002162495.1). Classification (NCBI taxonomy): domain Eukaryota; kingdom Fungi; phylum Ascomycota; class Leotiomycetes; order Helotiales; family Sclerotiniaceae; genus Myriosclerotinia; species Myriosclerotinia curreyana. The sequence goes on along the minus strand of NGKJ01000038.1, from coordinate 173,949 downwards.
TTTGGAATTGCTTCCTCCTAAACCTCAATTTAGGATGGCTTCTTTGGGTCTTGGGATCTTGAGAAGCTTTGTTGCATACCTTACTTACGCGCCCCGACTGTATGCTTTGAGTCAGCATGGTTTCAATGCTGGGATCTATACAATATACCTCATCACAAGTCAGTGTGTTGCATATCTGCGAAATACACCTTCGGGGCTGGATCTTTCTTTATCTTAATTTGGTGTAGGCTCTCTGGCTTTTCACTCTTTGTTGCATATCGTGTTTCAGGTGAGCCAGATCATTTTACATATTGAAAATATGCCTTCGGGATTACCCTTTATTGTACCTTAAGCCAATTTAGGTTACATGACTTTTAGTCTCTCTTGCATATCTCAGCTAAAGTATATTTCTCTGGCAAGCAAATTTATGTTTCAGGCCAAATCGATTCACAGTATTATTCGAGATTTCCTCTTACTCTATCTCAACACAGTATAGGCTCGCAGGCTCTACCTCTTTGTTGCGTGAATCAATCACCCAGGTTTGGGCTGCAGTCACCCAGGTTTGGGCTCTTCCGCCCAGGAAACTTATAGTGTTCTCAATACCTTATTGCACATCTGCAAATATAATGTCAAGCCCCGATGTATTAGCAATGTAGGTAGTTCCTCGCTATTGGGTCTCAATGTTTGTCATATCTACAGATCCAGATGAGCTAGTAATGAGGTAGTATCATAGTTAGCTCGCCTCTCTATCTAGTCTTTCTCTTTCCTTCGTCGCTCTATCCCATCCATCTTTCTTCTCTTTTTATTCCGTCTTTCTCTTCAGTCTCTCCATTCGTAAAGCCAAAAGTTATAACATTCCATATACTAAGAAACCAAATTATTCCTTTGGTGATTCACTGTTCTATATACAGAATCATATCGGAATGTCATACTTTATAATCACATGGGCATGATGCAAATAGTTCCTATTTACCAACTCTTAATATTGATTGTATATCTACAAAAATCGGTGAGGTAGTACAATATTTGGTCTCTCGATCATATTTTAGTAATAATCGTCGGCTCTTTATAAATCGGCTGTCTGATTCTCCATCGGGGAAAGCGAATTTCCCTATAAGCGAATTTCCCTATAAGCGAATTTCCCTATAAGCGAATATCCCTTATTGAATAAAAATTTATTCTTTTAATTATTAAAACAATAACTCAATAAACTTAAAAGTTATACTGATAGAAATTAGTATTATTATATTAAGTTTCATTATATAAATCAAATAGTATAAAAATTATTATATTAATTTAAAAATCAATGAATATATATTAAAAACTAAGATTTATAGTTAATGATTTAACGACTTTGGTTTACTTCAATAAATTTAATAAAAGATATTCGTTTGCAAAGAATATTCGGTTTCTTTAACTGAGAATTAAAAGGCTTATTATTCAGAGAGAGCTGAGCATTAGTGTAGTGTTTAGCTCCTTGCTAATTTATTTACCGCCGGTAGTCTTCAACTAGTACCGGTAGTCATCTTCAGGTGATAGTCTATTTCTAAACTAAAATGCCTATTCATCCTATCTGTTGTATATCTCACTCACTGATGCATCTTAAAGTCACTCAGAGGTTCCCATATTAGGTTATGTTGTTGCAACGAGTGTTGATGTAAATCACGAACTACCTAGAAATATCTTCTTTACTAGGTTATTATCATATTTCCAATCATAATCTGTCAACGTCGTTTTTGCATCTAAATCTATACCTCAAGACTCCGTCGTCCAAATTACATGTAATTTATTGGATAAATAAGCTCGATCATCACAGCCTTGTATCGCGCTGAGCCCTTCAAGATCCCAGATCTCCGAATACCATGATTTGCAGATGCTATGTGGGGGGATTGTCATATGTCATTTTTCGTCTGAGTTCGGGGGATGCAAACACCAGGAGAAGTATAACAACAGCTCAATGGCAATGTTGTGGAATAGTCACCTTGTTGCATATCTACATTTACGGTTCTACATTTACGGTTCTACATTTACGGTTCTACATTTACGGTTCTACATTTACGGTTCTACATTTACGGTTCTACATTTACGGTTCTACATTTACGGTTCTACATTTACGGTTCCTGAATCTTTCTGTTCCAAACGTGATTTATTGAACAAATCAGGACCATTGGCCTTCACATGAGGCTTCTATTGCACATCTTCATTTCGATAACCGAAAGATAGCACTTAAGACTTTTCGAGCCAGCTTCAATATTGCACTAGAGAATCAGGGAAGTTTTGGGATATTGTTCTTGTTGCTTCTCTGAATCCAGGGCACGCAATTCCTTCGGGGAACTAGATCATCAACCCAATGGGAATACCATGAGAAGTTCTTCTTGTCACAGATCTGAATTGATTCATGCGGAGAACAGATGAATGCCTCGAGGACTAGCATTAGGCTAATCAAAAATTCATCTAACAATTCATTTGTTGCAGGCCTGAATTTCGGAACGGTCCGAAAGCGGTCCGAAAGTCTTGAGCTATATCAACATGTGGAGCGCAGATGGTCCTTTTGTTGCAGCTCTAAATTGTGTTTGTGTCTAAGGATTTCTTCATCCTCTATGTTGCATATCTGAGCATTCTACGTGTGAAAATGGAAGTTTGGTGGACTTGACTATTACAATTTACGTTGAACCTAAGTGGTCCTCTTGCTTGTTGTTCTTTCTGTAGCAGATTTGGATTCAGGACATGCTCCGAATACGCTCAAAGCATGAGAGCTCTCGGTACTATACCAACGAACTAATGCTCAAGTCATGTGATGTGATAATTAGCTTGTTTGTTGGTATTGTGGATTGAAGTTGAATTAGTTCTGGATTAGTGATTGATACATCGAGCTAATGGTGCGGGAGCTAGCCATATTGGGTTTGCCCTCGATGTATTGCGATTTGTTGCGTATCTAAAATACAGCTTTGATCCATTATTTTTGGTATACTATATTAGCATCGCTAGTTGACTACTTTGTACGTAATTTTACATTAACATCGCCGAAAATGTGTTATTATAGTTAAACTTAATTCGTAATTATGTTTATTGAGTTGACTACTCTATTATCGTCGTATATCTCGTATATCTCGAACCCAATTCCAAAAAAATTTGGTCTAGAGGTTTCCATACCAATCAATGAAGGTGATAGTTTTGTTGTTCACTAAGTTAGTTATATACCCTTAAAGGCGATAGCGTGTCATTTATTATAAAATACTGTTGGAAGTAAACTGTGAAGTCAAGTGTATAGCTAATATTCTATAGAACAGTCCCTTAGTCTACGCTAGCACAAGTACTATCACGACTACTTTCGAACAAATATATACCATGTCAGGCTTAGCGCCTAAATTCACCACATTCATCTCCTAGGCTATCTAGGCGATTTATCTATACTAGAATGCTAGTTAGTGATAATCGATTAGATAATTAATGGAAATGAACTCCAAACTCAGACTGATTCATTATGGCATATCTCGCGATTAGGTTTGCTAGATTATACATGGTGCAGTTGATAGGAATTGCTCATGATGCTAGTTGATCTATCGTTGCAAGATTAGTGTATAGTCTTAAGAGTTCCATTGCATATTCGAGATCGAACATAAAGGAGAATTTCGATCGTATCTATTGTTCATGTTGCATGTCTGACAATCGAGATCAGGATCTGTTTGTTCTTGTTACGTATCTGAGAATCGAGATGGAGTCTCTGTTTGTTCTTATTACATGCCTTGAGCTGAAGGTTTCGGAAATTTACATCAGTCTATCAAACGAAGGGATCGTGTCACTGCACATGTTTTGGGATATTGAGCAGTATGTTGCATATCTGAAATTGGTTTTCTGGTAGGCTGCATAGCACAAGTAGAATTAAGTAGTAGTGGCAACGAATTTAAGCAGCAAGAGTAGTACTTAGCCTGGAGTTTGTTGCACATCTGAAGATCGATCGCGTGCACCGTTCAGATCGCTGAGACAAGTGAGTGGTAGTAGGTTTGGATTGACCTATCAGTGGAAGAGCGATGCTACGGTCTGTTTTATGCTTGAAAATAGCTTGGGTAGACTTATTCAACACCGTCAAAACTAAGTGATATTGGGTTTTCTTGGTTCATGTATGATTGGGAGAGTAGTGTGCAGTTCGTTGTCTGTTGCATACCTGAAAATAGTTCGGGGAGACTTATCAACATTGTCAAGACTAAGTGATGGTGGTGTTCTTGGGGCTATGTATGATTGGGAGATTAGTCTGCAGTCTACGATATGTTGCATACCTGAAAAAGTGTACTATTTCAGTCCCATCAAATACTATATGTTGGTGATGGTCTTAGGCTGACTATCGTTGGAATAATACTGCGTAACTTAGAATATGTTGCATATCTGAAAAATGTGCGGGTTAACTGTTCATGTTTGTTCAAACTGTTAGAGATCTAGGCTGCACAGAAATTACCTGCGAGTAATAGGTACTTGCGAATAACCTGTTTTATAGAATTTTTGTTTGAGTTTCTATTTGTTTTATAAATTTTGTTTATAATTGAAGAAGTTAAAAATAACAGAAATTGTAATTTTTGATAGGAAATGTGGCCGGAAGTAGGAGGTCGTAGTTGACTTAGGTGACTTGATATACAGTTACAATGAAAACCGAATTCTCGAATTGAGTCTCTCTAATCTACCACATAAGCAATTGTATACACATGTGTACTTTCGAGACATCCGGAATGAGACATTGTAGAGAATTAGCAGAAGCTACTGTTTTCTATTATATTTCGAGAGAAAATCTCACTTCATAACCATTATTCAAAGCATTGGGTGCGGGTTACAACAATTATAATTTCGGTTATTGCTGTTGAAGGAATTGAATCATCTGACTCTTATCCCCTCTGCTACGTCGTCTCCTGTTGTTATATTTTCGATGACGATTACCTTCGTCCTAGCCTTTCGTGCACCGTATCACGAAAAAAGAACGATAAACTTTACCATTCTAGGAGACTGGGACAGTTCTGAAGTAAAGGCGAAGCTTACCCCCAAGAGAGTTGAACTGGGCCCTTCAGTCGTTAGGGGTGCATATCATCCGAGGCATCTGATTTTCGAATCTACACGAGTACTTTACGGGTTTTAATCAAATACTGATGAAATGACTTCCTTATACGACAACAACATTGTACCGGATATACCTCCCCAATAACAAGGGAATGCACAAAATTACCCTAATGCTCAAAAAACTCTTCTTCTACTGGGACTAGGCTCACCATTGTACATCTCACGTCCTGCTAACCATGCAAGTCAAGAGTGTGTGCTCTTTATATCTTCGACCATGATAAATTTAGCACTTGCGTCATTCACTTCTCAGCATGTACCCCTCATCTACTCGATTTCCTCACTTCAGAAGTAATCTCGAATTAATTCAATATTCGCATGGATATGAGTACAATACGGAGGCAAAATTCACTTTGTCGATTAAGATGAGAAAATGGATATCTCATTCCCATCATCTTGTGTTCTGTATATATGTGTCATAAGTCAGGCACAGCGCTCATATTACAATTCGATGGAGTAATTATTGATGAAATTGATAATCGGAAGACGGACATACGCTCCAGCCACAGACCGTATACGCTACAGATCTGATTCAAGATCGAAGCTTTTGAAAAAGTACCTAATTCCTAATCTTGGTCTCAGAGTTGTTTCTGGTCCATTGTTCAAGCGTTTAGCCATGGGATTAATAACGGTAATCATTACGCTTTCACAATATTGTTGTTTTCTCTCCGTTGTCATTTTAACACGCCTCACACAATACCGGTACTACGCAGCTTGTACAACCCAGATGAGATACTCTTCTTTTCGAGCGTCAATACTTCAGCATTTGAATCGCTAAAATTCCTGTATGGCTCAACAAGAATTTGTCTGTCATACCTTTTTGTACTGTTATGCAAGATGCTAATATTTCAAAGCCCCTATCCCTCTTAAATATCACAGAAACTTTAATTCATACACTCATGCTCACTGGGACTTAAAGAGCCCTAGTCACTCTTGGTCACTAATCACCTGTTTGCGAACCATAATAAACCCAACTCGTACCACCCGCGACTTTCCCATCATCCTTATCCCCGTCATACCAATCTTCCCCGCAAACCTCACGCCGGTACCCGCGAACCACTATCCGCTACCCGGAGCTCACTCATCCATCATCTCCTGTACTCCCAATTAAGCCAATAGGAAGCACCCCATACTATACTACCAAAAGGACCCTACTTCCCCGCTTTCTCCGTGCCTTCCACACAACCTCCAGGCTTCATGTACTCACCCTTCCGAATACGAGTCCAGCTTATTCTTTCCTCCTTCCTCCATCCTCAATCCCACAAATCCTTAACACACCAACCCCCATTTCACCCAACTTTCACTCTACCTACCTCCACCAATCAACCCTCCACCCCATAATCCCCGACAAAGCTCACCCCACTTTCATGCAGTGCATCCATGCACAAAGAAGTGCAACAGAAGACATCTTCCGTTACATTTAGGTGTTCTGTTGTACAGTGGTGGAGCTAGCGATGTACGAGAGCGAAGCGAGCCGATTTCAGGAGTACAAGAGCGAACCGAAGAGCCACAGTCATACAATTCAAAAAGTAAGGGAATAGCCAATGTTTACTTATACACAATAAACACAAACTGTCCCAAATGATCCAGAAGTCACCCACAAGGAAGAATGGTATTTCTTGAGGTGTAATTGCGTTACTACATTGATTTGTTTTCCACTGATACTGAAAGATGAGTCTCAAGCGTCATTACGACATTACGTAATATGAATGGGAATACAATATAAGAGTCGGTCAACAACTAAACTCAATGTACATCCTGTGATAAAGTTCAAGTACCCTCATTCACTCGCATACACGCAATCGAAACAACAACACGATGTAACAAGCTTTAAACAGAAATACCCATCCAAAATCCCATTCCCCTTCCCATTCCCATTCCCCTTCCCATTCCCATTCCCCTTCCCATTCCCATTCCCCTTTTAAAAGACATCCAGACCACCCAGTACCCCTCACGAGTCCCATCGGATGCAACCCCAACCCACATTGGCACGAGGACTTTATTCTTATATTCTTGCCCCATGCCCGGCCCAAGAAAAAAAAAAGATGACATCTTGACTCTCCCTCCGAATACGAAATCCCTCAAGATTTCCCGGGTCGTTGCTGCAATACTACATGCCGCCAGCCGATGCAAAAACTCTCCAGGCATGGGAATCGCGCGATAAAGAAGATTGGATGATTTATTTTCCATTCAGTTTGACGTGGAATCTTTCATTTATCTTCTCATGTGATATGCATAATTAATCTGGATCTGCCGAAGATACATGTCGATTGATTAAGCCCCAGAGGGTGTATATAGTATACTATGTATTTCATCAAGCAAGATATTTTCTAGGCTCTAGTGATATTCACAATCTCTGCACAAAGCTTTCGAATTCAATTCTGAGAGCCGGCTTGTTGGGCCAGACCAAGACATGAACAAAGGCCATCCGACCCGTGAGATTATTCTTGACTTCTAGAAAACAATATACTCATGATGTGTTATTGCAGTTCCAGTCTCATCGCTGTTCATATTATGTGATCGGCCAGTCGCATATTAATGACCCTTATGTTCCCATTCCAAGCTTTTCTCGAGATCGGTATCGAAATTTCTTCGCACCATCTTCCAACTATGAACCATGAAGTTTGTATCCCATTTCCCTGGATCTCCCGGCACCCAATTCCCCAAACCTTCTCAGACTTAGCGTAACACTTCAGATTACTCCCTTGCCGCTAAGTTTACTTTGGCATACATGTATATAGCCTGAAACGGATAAGCTACTGGCTGGCTTGATATAGACATCATCTACTCATACAAATCAAAACGAAACAACCCCATAACCACAACTCGAAAGAACAAAAACACAACAACCTTATCTCATCGCGCGAATGCCATCATTCCACGTTCTATGATTCGAGACAGTATTACTGTGGCCCTATGACCCTGTGTCCTTGCAGGATAGATAACGAGAGTAACACAAAAAGAAGAAGACTTCTGCATCGAGATTTCCATTTCAATATCCTCGTTTTTGTTTTTGTTTCTGAAACCAGTACTGGCGTGGCTATCCAATCAGCACTAGCTGGTGCCTGGCAACCCAACGCAGCGGCGATTACGAGTACGATTACGCAATTCATCAACATCATCACATCACATCTCATCTCATCTCCTCAGGGCGTCCGCACATAAACCCTAGTACACCATTCCATCTCACACCCATCTTGCAGAAGTCCTGCAGGTACCTACCTAGCCTCCTTCCCAATAATCCACCCATTCGAAAGTGCCCGACTGGCTGGGTAAATTAATGCCCAGCAACGAATAAATATTATTCGATTTTGCGGCACATGAGCACCGAAAATCCCAAGGCCACACATAAAATAATTGGATGACAGTTTTGAAGGCTGAGACAAAGGGACCATAGATGCACAAATCCAAAGCAAACGCAGCACGATAAAAAGCTTGCATGAGAAACGCTCCATCCACAGGCTGCCAAAGTCTAGAACTAAAGTTGTGTAACTTTACACAAATACTGCATGCATGAATCCTCACTACCTTAGTAAGTAGGGTCTGAAGGTGACGCATATGATTTGATCTCCAACACGCGATGAGTAACACTTATACCAGGCTAAAACATTTTTGTAATGTTTTAAAAAGACTTGAGATGATATATGTAGATAATGTAAGTCGTTTGCATTTAAAACGGAAATCTAATTTTTAAACTGTCCGATAGATGACTCCATCCCGAAAGAGAACTCTAAACCCATCTCTTTTATACCATCCTATGTTAGCTTATTATCCTATCCTATCCCATCCCAAACTCCAAGCTAATAATTACCCTGCGGTCCAAAAGATCTCATACAATATTTCCATACATCCAAATACCTATTAACTCCCGTCCATCAATGCCCATATCCCTACCCATGCTATGATCAAATCAAGAAAGTGTGTCTCCCACTCAATCTCAAAAACCATAACCATATTTTGCCTGCGTAATCTGACTAAAAAATAATTCCGCCTTGTAGCCTTCGAAGTGGCGTCGCTTAGCCCCTTTTTCGACGCCTCACTTTGAACCGCCCGCCTTAGTTTGTTCAATGACGCTGTTGGCGATGCACTGATGAGCGTGGTTTCTCTCTTTCATGGCGTTCGTGGCGAGTGAAAGTCTTTTTGTAATCGCCATCTCTGCCTTCACTTGCTCTTGGCTCAGCAGGTTCGTAGTGTTTGTGACTATCTCCATGGGCGATGACATGAATATTCCCGCTCCGTGATGTTTTTCCTTCAATATATTTCTGATCTGTTGTAAGAAACCATGTTAGTTAATGCGTAAAACAAAAGAAGAAAGGGAAATGTAACATACCGGCAGCGGAATCTCTATATTTCACATTTTGTTCTCCACCACTTCCTCTAGAACCTCCACTACTTGATGAATGTGCTGACATATTTGTGTTTGATCCGGTATAATAACCGGATGAAAGAGTTTCGTGCGAGTATTCTGAATCCCTTGGAGAAGATTCCCGATGATGTTTGATAGTAGTTCGTTGTGTGTATGTGTATCCACGAGAATCAGTGTAGGACATTGAGATTCTTTCAAAGAGTACTTTCGGAGACTTTATATGTATGATGTGCGAGGCGAGATTCGATGTTGATTGCTTCGTAACAGGGCTTACAATATAGCTTCGTCGTATTATTAAGGAACCGAAAGATAAAATCTAATAGTTAATTTTCTTTGGATGAAAAGAGCAAACAATATGAGAACCATCATACTTATAGTAAATGAGAAACTTAGAAATTGACAAATGAAATCATTCAATCTTTACCTGTTGTGCACAACAGATTTCCAAGTAGGCGAAATCATTCGATTGAGAAAGCTCGACAGGAACAATTGCCCAGTCCGCTGCTATGAAACAGGGACTTCTACCCAATGGGTGGCTGCCTTTGATGTGCTATACTGATCCGAAATGATCATTTTGATCCAGTGAGTCACCAAACTAATGGACAATAACATCGGTGAGTAGTTTCACTCAAATACAATAAAGAAATTCGAGCTTAGTGGTGACATCGACCGCGTGGATAAGGATAAGGTAGAAAGATATTAAGCAATAAGCTTAAGGCCTCCGCTGGCTAAGCATCGAACCGCCAGGAGATAACGGCGGGAAACGGGAGGGGCGTGTTCTTTTTTTTCTCTCCACAAGTCATCGATTGACTCAGCCATGAAAATCATCGAATGTAGGAAGGAGTGGAGGCGTTGCCGCAGCACAAGAGCACAGCCATTCCGTATCCGTATCTTTGAGCCCCCATGTCCAAGATGGCTTCTCACCGGGCACTTTTTGAAACAAGTGGTGGAGAGACAAACAAACGGATGGAAGATTTGCGGAAAGTTTTGCCCGTTAAACATAGAGATAGAGTATTGTACGAGACATCATCGAGGAATGTAACTGATGACATTTGATTTTATGGTTGCCTTAATTTTGCTCTGATGATTATTGAGGAAGAAAAGGGCTTGTTTCCTTTGAAGCTTATTCAGCTGAAGTTATTCGTTTATCAGGCAGGCCAGGTTCCAATATTTTCAAGGTATCCTTTTCCAAGGTATCCAAAGAAAGTGTGTGATAAGGCTGGCTATGAGTCAAATTGATTCGGGTGTTCTTGACTGTTGACTGATTGAACTCATGGAACGATCCGTATTATGGATGTAAGGGTAAGGAAGGAATTGGAAGCCTTTCGGGGATCATTTTCGGTGAACATTATAAATGAAGTTCGAATATGAATATGAATATGAGTATGAAGGAAACAAACAAACAAATACTCACACCGTGATCGTGTGGGAAAGAGATGTAACAATTGATGGGATGATGATAGATGAATGATGTTGTTGTTCAAAGAAAGAGAAGGGGAAAAGAGTGTTGAGGATTTTAGTAAGATATTCTTAGTAAGCAGTTCTTAGTAAGCAGTTCTTAGTAAGCCATTATTCACCCAACTTCCCCCGCCATGAACTTTCAATAGGTAATCCTTGTTTACAGTTTACCCTCAACCTCAAAACGTGTCCAAAACTGTCAATCAATCAATCTCTCTTATTGAACATTCAATTCAATTCAATTCAATTCAATTCAATCCTCCGAATAACTTCATTTCAATTCAAACTCAATCAATTCATCAATTCATTATATCTTCATCATGCGTCTTTCAACAATTTCCCTTCTTGCTCTCGCATCCAGCGTCCTCGCAGCTGAAGTTCAGATTGAGTATACGAAAAATGTAGAGTGTCATCGCAAAACTCAAAAGGGTGATAAGATTCATGTTCATTACAGAGGAAACCTTGAGGAAGATGGAAAGATTGGAAAAGAGTTTGATTCTTCTTATAATCGGGGTCAACCATTGAGCTTTGTTGTTGGAAAGGGTAGTGTTATCAAAGGGTATGTCATAACCATTCTCTGAAGTTGTAAGGATCACAAAGAAAGGATGAGGGAAATGCTAATTGATTGTTGGCAGATGGGATGATAACCTTCTTGATATGTGTATCGGTGAAAAGAGAGTTCTTACTATTCCTCCTGAGTTTGGTTATGGTGATAGAGCTATGGGTCCAATCCCAGCTAAGAGCACATTAAGTATGTATCATTATTCAACCAGTGTTCCACTCACAAACATACCCTTCATTGAATATCTTAATACTAACCTCTTCTCCCCTCTACAGTCTTCGAAACCGAACTCATGGGCATTGAAGGTGTTAAACCCGAACCAATCATCGAAAATGCCTCATCCGATGCCGCCGATGCCGCAACCGATAGCGCTTCATCTCTATCAGACAAAGCCACTGATAAAGCTACGGAAGCAGCAACAGGAGGTGTGAAAAGTGTTATTTCTGAGGCGGCCGAGGCCGTCAAGACGGCTCTTACTGATTCTGATGGTGATGGACAGGAGCACAACGAGTTGTAGATTCGAATACAAATTTAAATGGGGAAAGGATTGTGAAACATGGTCACGAGCCTCCACATAACAATGGTCATGAATTGTGATTATTTGTTATGAATAGGATGAAGCTTTTGTTGACATGGGGGAGAAACGAGAGTTGAATATGATATGATATACCTTTCGGGAAGGAGACTATTCGAGGATGGAAAAGTGGGTGAAATAAGAATTATACAAATATCAATGGTTGCGAATCTTGCATCACAACTACTCTTTATGAAAATGAATTTGAACCAAATCGACTCATCTCATGCCCCCGCCTGCACTATATGATTTGTGATTATATCCTTCTTATCTCCTTCGAATACGTGAGAGCATTTGGATGGATCAGTATAATCGTACGAGCCCTAGTTTAAAATAGGCCTGGTCTATATCACATGTGTTCATCTATCATAGTGTCTAGAACTTTTTACATCCCGCGTCTCCATCTAATATACTTTTCTTTAGCTTATATATCTTTCATAGTATTTCTATCCATATCTATATCTACCGGTATATGCATATCCACATCTATATCTACATCTATATCAACCCCAAAGCAAAACAAACCAAAGCCAATCTACCTCAACTTTAGCTTTAGCTTTAGCTTCAGCTTCAACGTATAATATGAATACTTTATACTGATTCATCACTAAGTGGACGTGGATGTCCAGCCGAGGATGTTCAAACCAAAGGTTGGATATCCTTGATGGGTATATAAATCCACCTCGTACCTTATCTTCTATTATATATACTATTGTAAAATGTAAACCATTTGATCTCCCTTTCGCAAAGGTATAGGTACTAGTAGTGGTGTTTATTCGAATATCCCTTTTCGTGTATCTAGTACTCCTCAAGCAGCAAGCAACTCTATCCAGTTGTCTACAGTTAACTGCTAGCTGCTAGCTGATATTCATATAGATAAACTCATAAAGAGAAAGAAATCATACCGCAGCTAGCAGCTATCGAAACAAAACTTACAAATTCAGCCCATACCGGTATGCATAACAGCTAATTGAATTATATAGAAATCTATTTCCTCGCGTAGTTTTATACCTTGTACCTATACGTCATACCCATAGTTCATTGGTATCCTTGCCCTAATTTAGCTTTTCATACCCTCAGGTAGAGTTTGTATAAGAAGATGAAAAATGAGAAATGAAAAATAAACTATATAATCTTTAAACCTACCCGTCTTGGCGTAGATCTAGGTAGAGTGGGTAGGTATTTAGTCTCCAACGTAACTGAAGATTTGAAGCTTTGAAGATTAAAACATTAAAACATTAAAACATTAAAACATTAAAACATTAAAACATTAAAACATTAAAACATTAAAACATTAAAACATTAAAACATTAAAACATTAAAACATTAAAACATTAAAACATTAAAACATTAAAACATTAAAACATTAAAACATTTTCCGATGTTAAATAACTCACAGTAACCAATACTAGGTAATACGCAAACATTACATTCAAAAATTACCCTAACAAGTAATTCCCCAATCTCCATCTCCAACTCCCGTTTCCCGTGCTCCGCCCGTGCATCCGCTCGCTACATTTACTTCATCTATCCAAAGCTCCGAGATTTACAACATCTACAAGACTAACAAACATCACGCTGTTGAGGATTGATACAGTAAGTGTAACTATAACAACAATGAGGACTATATAGCTTCACTTTAGATTATAATAATAAAGATACTCTCTCCACACCTACAGAAACGATCTCCTCAACGCTCTATCTGATAATCTACCTTTCAACTGTTAGGTTAACCGAAACATGATATGTTCTTTTGGTGCTGTCTTATATCTATTCTTATCATTTCTGTAATTCCTAATTTTGAATTCATATCAAATTCCAAACCCCAAACTAGGCTCCTTTCATATCATTGCTCCGCCCCGTTCCGTAGCATATCTATAAGCCCTAGCAAAACAAAGCCTCACTTGTGAAAGTCGTCCTCTCCTCATGAGGTCATAGTGTTCATACCCTTTTGTTTTTCTTGAAAAGATCTATATAAGCGAGTGAGGCGTATTGTATTGTACCCTTACCCTTGTTTTTTTACCCCAGACATTAGAATTGAAATTGAAGATTAGAGATTAGAGATGGTGATGGTGATAGAGATCGTGATGGGATAGGATAGGAAAGGAAATAAATCCGTCAAGGTGGCTAGAAAGAAGAGTCTAAAAGATTGAACGTCCAAGCTATAAGATTCGGCAGTTGATCATTTTTTGTGCTATTATTTAATCCAATCCAATCCAATCCAATCTAATTCAATCTAATTCAATCTAATTCAGTCTAATTCAGTCTAATTCAGTCTAAATCAAACCAATCTAATCTCATCATTAAAGATTGAAGATTAGAGATTCAAGAATCTTAGAGATTAGAGATTAAGAAGAAATTAAATCCGTCTAGGCGGCGGAAAAAAAGTCTAAAAGATTAAACGTCCGAGCTATAAGATTCGGCAGTTGATCATCTACTATACTATTCTTCAATACGTCATTATTAGAGATTGAGAAGGGATTAAATTTGTCTAAGCGGTTGAGAGAAAGTCTAAGAGCTTGAAAGTCCGAGCTACAAGGTTATCGTGCTATCCCCCGATCAATCTAATATCCCTCTAACACCTTATACAAAGTTCATTTAACTCTTCAAATTCTACAATAAAACTAGAATAACATTATTTTTTTTTTGAAAAAAAACTAAAATAATAATATATATTATAAAAAATCGGAACAGCAATTTAATATACTATTTGAAATCTCAAAACTCAAAATAATATAAAACTATTAATTTTCTATTTAAATTCAAAAATAAATTATACTAATAATCAAATTATAAAGAGTTGTTATTTTTAAAATTATTTTTAAAATTCTTATTATAGTTTTCAAATCTGTGAATAGCTTCATTTTTCGAAATCTCAATGTAAAAAGAATATCGCATATCAAAACGGGGTTATCTATTAAATTGTACATTTCAACTTGAAAGAGAGCGGAAATGGGTCTATGGCCCACGATCATATAAAGACGAATTTCTTTTAATACCCCAGAGCTCATTTATTCATCCATTCTTCATTCAACGGTTCAACCGCTCTCTGTATACTCGTTATCCTCCTGCGTCATATCACCCATACCCAGGCATCTAAAACTCCCGCCCCACACTGCACCGCACCGCACGGCCTACCTACCACACATAGTCTTGGTAATAAATATCCACCTCTTTTTTTCATGGATCAAAGAGGAAGGTCTAGCGGTAGCTCCCCTCCTTCTCCGAAGCCAAATTTGAGTTTTGGGTAGGGCTTGCGGCGTTAAGACATTCTATTACATATTGTGCATCAATATAGCAGTCGGAGATTCGTTTACTCATGACTCGTCTTTAGAATTCTGTCTGATAAGGTTAGATCAGATCGGATTGGTGTGATGGAACGCTTGGTATTCATGGGAAACAGACAGGTCACCGAGATTTGATAGTTGCAGCTTCCAAATGCTATTCTAGAACAAATTACTCTGGTAGTTTCCTTTATCTTCATTTTTATATCTACTTCTTCGTTTTGTTTATTTTTGTTTCTCCTTGAATAGCGAGGTAGTTGGTGATGCTAGAGGCTGACATATCGATGTCTAGGCAATCCATAACGACGAGAATTATCGGTGTTGCTTTCTCCTCGGAAACATTATCGGGGATTAATATAGGAGAGGCAAAACCACGTGTATAGCCTTACAATCCGCTTGTGCGTCTCTACAAGGTTGGTGATAACCCAATCTTTTCTGGGAAATTCTATAAGGTGATCTAGAAGCTTTTCGGTGCTTATTTTGCGTTTAAAATTTGATCTTATGGCGCGTAAATATATACTTGTGCGACCATGATGGATAGATAGATAAATGTATTCCGTAAAGCTTCACCGTACCACCATTCATCGTGCCTGCATATTCTTTCCTGTACCATTACTTGTAGTTCTACTCCATAGACCTTATTCAATTATATCGATGTGCTTACTATCATACATCTCACATGGTATCAAAATATCGGCGATAACACCCATTAGCATATATAGCACCTCACTAGTTTCAAGAACCTCATCCAAGCTATTCTTGCGATAACCTTAGTTACCAACAGTTCGTTTGAGATTCCTATATTTCATCCAAAGCAGAAGCACCTCCGTCAAGATCGACCATCCTCACACTTCCTCACACGGTGACACTCTCATATACTTCACACACAAACCCATACTGTTCCCCTAACCTATCAATCATATCACGTTAGTTTTAATTAATCCCTACATATTCTCTACCCTTCAACTACCGTTCCCACCCAGTACCTACTATCTCCGTACACTTCCCTCGTAGTACGTACCCCTACAAGCTAGTTAGCCGATCAACCCCTTTTTCAACATCCCTGCAAACTATCGTGACCGGTACGACATTTCCGAATCCATCTCCGCTAAAAGGCGTTAACTAATCTATTATACTTTTTTCAAATTTAATCCATGCAATCTTATTCTTGTTAATTTTTATTATTGCGACATTATTCTTTCCATGGTAAGATGATAAGATTAAAGATAATAACGAATTGAAGAGGCAAGGAAATAAAAGAATCTTTAAAGAATTTAAATTTATAAATATCATCTATTGATAATATATTAATATATTATTAATATATCAAGTATACCCGATTTTATTATATTTATCTAAAAGAAAAATACTTTAAAAACAACTTTTAAATAGAAAGATTTAATTTTACTTAATTTTTATTTAAATGATATAATTTCAAAATTAAGATACAATTTAATATATTATAATTATTAATTATAAAACCTATAAATAAATTTTAACGTTTTGAATTAATTAATTATATTAATATTTAAAAATATTATAGATTTAATATTAAAAATTCAATATTTATCTAATTTTACGAGAGTAGTTTTCAACTTAAGGTTTTGAAATCATATTATGAAATCGAGTGTAGTTTGAGTAAATTCTAGGAGCTTCCTGGTTTAACAATAGATGTATCCTCATCGATTAGAGAACCTCCCTATATTTAAGGCATTAGGAGGGGCAATTCGTAGGATCTGCGGAGGTACGGAATGTTCCGCCTGTGACAGCTGCGAGGTTCGGCGGATGGGATTTGCAGGATGGATGCTGACGTACTGGATTCATTGTAAATTGTATGAAGGTGTAGAGAAGAGGGGATTGAAAGTCCTGTTCAAAGTTCTGGAGAGAAATATTGAATGATGGAATTGTTTTGAAATTTTGAAATTTTGAAATTTTGAAGACGGGAGATATTTTGGTTGTATGGTTTGTTTGCCTATATGGCGGGGTAATTTGAGATCTGTACTCATTGCCACTGTTACTATCACAGCATTACTATTACAACCAGATTAACACCCTCGAAAGATGTTGTCACAGCATTAATATCACAACCAGATTGACACTCTCAAAGATGTTGTGTGTATGATATTCATTAAAAAGCAAAAGCCACCAATTTGCAGCCAATATAGAGGTCTCTGCCAATGAAGACCCACCATATACAATTCATACCCAACCTGTCCCATCCCATAGAATAGACAATCCACGCCTCGATTCCTTCCCAGCCAGAAAAAAAAAGATGCAATACACATCAACCTAGTGCTGTATTGTATCCTAGTAGGGGTATAGGGCATCCGAATCCTTTGCTCTTATACTCCGTTGCACCTATCCCAATTAACTCCTGTATGCCCAGATTTCCAATCCTATTAACGCCTTTCTTGAGCATTGCCTCCATCCCATCATTTCTTGTATACCCAAATGAAGTGAAATGCAATCATAGAATATAAAGAATGTCACCATTTGCGGGTATACCTCTTTCTCTTGTTCTTGTATATATTCCCAATCGACAGAAGTGTATTCTCGATCTTTAAAGGTCATGCCAATGTCATATTTTCAAGACCCGCAGAACAAGGAGTCATCTCATTGTTGGTCCGGAAAGTGGCGTATTATCCCTGGAACATCTGATCTGTTGGAGCAAACCAGTTCTGGTTCATGTTTGGCGGGTATGCGTTTTGGAACCCGGAATTTTGAGATGATCCTATTGATCCCACAAGTTGTGAGTGGGCAAGGGGATGAATTTGTACCACTTGTTGGATGGATGGATTGGTCATGGATTGAGAATATCCCATTGGTTGAGAATGTCCAATTGGTAGAGATTGTCCCATTTGTTGAAGAGATCCCATATGTTGGAGTTGTGCCAAAGGTTCAGTGTGTCCTATAGGTTGAGGATGCCCTATAGGTTGAGGATGCCCTAAAGGTTGAGTGTGTCCTACAAATTGTGGAGAATCGGCGATCTCAGGAGATCCGGCAAGAGATCTCGTATGATGTGAATGTCCCATGGATTGAGGAGTTCCGGGCAGCTGAGGAGATCCGATATGGGATCCCATTGTATACTGAATAGCTCCAGGTCCAAGAGGTTGAGGGTTTACCAGAGGTGGGTGAGCATTTTCGATGGGATACATCGATTGACTGACTGGAGAATACTGTTGATTTTGGTAACCCGTCGTGGGTCGACACATGTCCATCCCCTCCATCATTCCTTCAACTGCGAAACCTTGCTCCAGACCTAGACTCTGATTTTCGGATGCAGTCATGTCTGTGGGACGTTTTTGAATAGAGGACTGTGCTTCATCTGGATTAATGTTATGTTGTAATAACAACGCAGTCAACTGCTCGACTTTTCCCTCCAATTCACCAATTCGTCTCTTTAATACAGAATCTCGATTCTTCTCCTCCAAAGTCTTGAGCTTTTGTTCCAAATCTGCTAAGTTTCTTCTCGCTTTTTCCCTGATGTTTCTTTGGGCATTACGATCGTTTTCTCTCTTCTTTTGCAATGCAGTTGGATTCATGTTGTGCACACTTCTTTTGCTTTTAGCACCTATATGATTCATGTCAGAGATGACCTCGAAAGGCAAATGAAGATGGATTGAATCAGTCACTGGAGATATTACCATACCATGTACTTTAGTTTCTCCACTCATATTGGTGGGTATGGTCTTGACAGCAGCTCCCGTTCCAGAATCCTTGCTACTCATTCTGATAATTTCTACGTTGTAGTAAAGTGATGCTGATAGATGTGATTGATTGAAGAAAGAGGAACAGGATGGAAGATATTGCAAATATTATGGAAAATCTAAGCGTTCCCAAGTGCTTTCCGCAATCGAGCACTAAGTTGATCCGGTTGTACACCAAGGTAGAATACCTGTGGTAGTGGGAAAAGGAGAAAAGGGCCCTTTGAACCTTGGATCTTGAGGAAGTGTATCGTGAATTAGTGCGTGCTTAAATTCCACGACGATGATGGAGTCAATATATTATTGACTGTTAATATCTGTATAATTTCCTTGGTAATATTGATTGCGGGGCGGATGGATCATGCGTATAGATCAAGATACGAGGTACTGTTGTCCAGGATGATTTTATAAGTTTGTCTAATGGATGGATAGCTAATAATGGTTCAAATGCGAATGTTGTAGGAAAGGGTATCGGAAAGGGGCAATATCGGCAAGAGCGATTGAGCTTCTAATTATACTTCTTTACGATCAATCTGGATATGCCAAAGATTCCCAAAAAAATCTTCATAAATAATAATAGGTAATAGAAGCTAGAATTCAGTAGCCTCCGTATCAATTTAGCGTGGCTCGATAGCCCTAAGTAGTAGATTAGTTTCTTAAAAAATGCATTAACCATCCCCCAAGGTTCATGGTGCAATCATTGGCTCGGATGGATCAAGTTGTAAGTAGACTAATGTGAGAAAGTGGGCAAGTGAAGGATAACTATCTAAAATAGTATTAAAACGCTAAAGCCCCTTATTAAAATTCACTATTAACTCTTAAACCGTTCGGGGTAATAACTTTTCTTTTTCCCATCTCATTTGAAACTTCCTTTCGAGCTTCTTAGATTATATTAATTTTTTATTAATTTTAATTATATTTTATTAATTTAATATTTATATATTAAATTTCTTTGTTTAATATTTATATATTATATTATACTTTTTAATAATCCAAATATAACCTAATTATTAATTTAGATTATTAAATAATTACTACAATTAACAGTTAACTAATTAAAAGTATACTATTATAGTATATTATTAGTTATAAACGATTATAATCTTTAATATTAGTAAATAATAATATTATTCAAGGGCCTTAGCGTTCCACCGCTATTTCAACCGCTTATATTTAGGACGCCCCTTCAATTGTGGCCACAAAATGTCCTCGAGCTCAACCCAGCCACTCAGCTACCGATATCAATGTTAGACAAGACTAATCGATTAGACGAGGAAATCCTCTGGTTTTCTTGAAGTTCTTTCAGTCAATCAAAGATCTATTTTGTAAGATCTTACCTTCGACGAAAGTCCTATCAACGAACTTCATACTCGTATGAAGCGATTTTTAATCGCGCTTCTAAGTTCTCGACCTTCAACCTCGTATCGGGGGTTTCATGGCCCAAATGAGGAATCCGTATTCAGGTAAAAGAGGTAAAGATTTTAAAGTTCTGCATCTCTCCTTCCCTTGGTTGACGGTCTGACACTAATTCTGCATTTTACGTTTTAGTCCAAAATGTTGATTAACGATTAGTGCCACCATTAACATGTGATCGTCGACACGATACAAGGTACTGGGTCCAAGACATGAAAATTGAGTTCAATTATTAATCATAATTTCCAAGAGAACTCAATTAAATTATGGATTAATGGTCCATATGAAGTCTCCATTATGCCACGGCTCCATGGCTCCGATATCCGTCCAACGCCAACGACGGCTTCGATTATGCAGATCACGTGTTGGTGGCTGCATAGAGAGAGAGAGAGAGAGAGAGAGAGAGAGAGAGAGAGAGAAGTAGGTAATAGAGTTTGTTGCTAACAACTTTCTCGTCTTCCCTCGTTCGACGACTACACGTAACTAAAGTATACTACTACCTACGCGGCTTTCAAGCTTCCAGTCTATGGACCTATACCAAGCTCAAATAAGTATACATTTCATCATTTTCTACATTTGAATAAGAAATCAGGTTTCTTGCTGATTCTTAAAGTTTTGGTGAGATCTCTAATCATTTTTGCTTTCTTCCGCAATCTATTTAATAAGATCTCAGTCCCAAGATCGTAATTATTTTCGTTCCCGTTGGCTCCAGTTTGTTACGTTTCATTTCAGTCACGTAATTGATACGTCGACGATCGCAATGGTTGCCATTTCATTTCGTTGTTGGGACTTTTTCTCTTCCTCTTTTTCGCCTATGGTCGAGCTTTGACTCCTAATTAAGCATCTCAATCAAATACCTCCATAATCGCAAATCCAGATCTAAATCATCTAAATCATCTGCTTTTGATTTCTTTGATTTTTGGACTTCAGCCTCGCCATCACCATCTGAATCTTTTATTTCGTGTTAGGGTTATTTCGTATTATTAGGGAGGATTTTTCAAATTTCAATACGGTTATGAGTATTTTCACCCCACCTTGGTTTGGACATGCCAGTTCCACATTATTACATTGCCCCNNNCCGAGTTATCAGCAAAAGGCCCGAGCATAAAGTTTTCCGGAGTCCGGATCCTGGATGGAGACGGTTTACTATTTTGAGAATTAAATCATGCTAACTAATGTATGCAGGTCACGGTCGCTCTTTGCCTTGTGTAGTGGATCCCTAAACAAAGCAACTTAGGGGTGCTTCCGTCTAGACACCCGGTGGCAGTGTTCAATGACCCACTTACTCTGTCTTATGTGTTCAACATCAAGTTCTAGACAATCATACAATCACTTGCATCAAACATCTAGATCTATCTTCATATCCATCGCCCAAATAGTCGTCTCCATCACCTCTGCCGCCGCTGTTCGAGGCCTTATCACAGGGGACGATGTTCTCTTTCGTTGCGCACTGTTGCTACCAGCCGAGAAAACTTAAGCTACTTTCGTGGCACCTGTGGGTAGGGCTTGCGCTCTTTGTAGCGAAGTTGATGGGTGTTGCTTAAACAGGTGATGCTTTGAACCCTGCTAGAGCCCTTGGAGCAGATGTTAGGTGGGGATTTAGGCCGTACCATTAGACTTAATGTAAGTTTTGAAGTTCACGGCCTAGTTCACGGCCTACTTCTGCCCCGGTTTCCACGGCCAACTTTGAATCCCTGCTCCTCTAATGCTATTTGAAGCACCGGCCACGATCAATCTCCTGCTCACTCACTGAGCTAGCTTTTCTATAGGGTTAGGGCCATACATCGGCGCGTTCCTTGCACCTTGTTTCTAAGAAGTAAACGCCGAAGAAGATCTCTCCGCCGAAGACAAAGAAGAGAAAGATGATGAAAAGATTCGAAGAGCAGAAGAAAAGAGGCAAGCAAACCTTTGTGGACTTTTTTTCCATCCCGGAAGTCGCAGGAATCTAGTGAATCCTAGTAATGAAAGAGGAAATCCCGCAAATGTGAGGAGTGCTGATATAAGGCCTAAAACCTTCCTAAAATGGCCCTCAGGCTCAAGATCATGGTAAAGCGAATTCGTGGAAAAGACTGAGTAGAAGTTTTAATAGGGGGAGATATATAAATGGAGATAATTCAAGGTGTGGAGGTGTGGAGGTGTGGAGGTGCGGAGGCATGCTAGGATTTCACAGGGCGAGCCGATGGATCACTTTAGAGTTAGTGGCGAGAGATATGTTCAGGATACTTACTAATGCGCAGGATGTGATTAGCAATACTGCATAGGCGCAAGCAAGCCCGGGGAAACGGAATATACATGCACACACACGAAAAGGAAAAACAACACAGGGTTAGATCTTGGGCATTGGTCATTTGCAATTTTACATGGACAGCTGGCGAACAGATGGCATGGTAGAAGCGTCAAGTATAGAATACTGTAGTTTAGTTTTATTTTTCTGATTTGCGATTTGCGATTTGCGAAGAGAAAATGAGACGTTCTTCTTTCTTTCTAGCTGTTGTTACAAGTTGTCATATTTAGATCAAGGGTCTTGTCCCAATGGGCTGCAAGTCTGCAGTTGAGGTTCACGGGGAACGTTTCACCAACCATACTTTCCTCCATCCGCGCTTGAGGAACGATGATCTAATCCAACCACAAAACCATGCTCAGTCTTGCGAATCTTCATTTTGTTCTTCAGTAGCCCTTGTTGCCTTCGCGCCTTCGCACCTTCTTTCCGATTACGCATAAATATCGTGAGGTTTGAGCGGAAATGAACAGCAATTATTGGCGACATTAAGAATTCCTCCCACTCTTGAGAGCCCTGCCTTGAAAGTGGGATGTTACCGTTACCCCTCAAACCATGGGTCAAATCACACATCAACACAGAGACATCAGAAAGTTTAATTGATTAAGTGCCCCATGGTTCGGGATGATAATATGATAATACCGTCTAGATTCATCTACCTGGGAATCAAATCATGTCTCGTTTGGCCTCGTTAGCGGAAATATCGGGAATGCGAAGCAACAGTGAATAGATCTCCACTTTGCTAAATCTTCCAATTATAAATGCTATTCTATAGCTTATCTTATCCCACAGTTATCCCAATGATGCATGGTTTGATGCTCAATTAGATCAATTTAAACGGCATCAGCTGTTTTGTACTTATCTTTACATTATTATTACGAACTGGCATCGCTTCGCACCACAAGCAAAGCTTTAAATTTCAGACGAAGTTTGGAGAAATCTAAGGTTACACAAATCTTGTACCTATCTTACATGATCTGCTAAGTACTGTTCCGATGCCTCTCTTCAATGTTGTTAAATTAACTCACTCATTATATTGCTTGAACACCGAGTACATACGTACCTTGTGAAACTTCTCAATCGTTTCCATGCATACGTATACATATGCGTCTATGTATGTGTAACGGGACCAGGATTTTGGCGAGTGATGAATCAAACAAGGGGAAGGGATTGGGAAGGGGGTTGTTAGGGTCTATGTAGGCGATGCGAACAATGTTACCCCGAGGGATGTTCACCGTCTTTCTAAGTGGGCAATTAATCTATTAAAGTTTTTGATCGCCATTTGTTGCGTCATCTAATTCTTCTTTGAGAAGGCAACTTATCACGAACGTTTTGTCTCGGGTAGGGTTGGGCAAAACGTGCAATACATAAATACATTTACTACTAGTAAATATATTGATCAATTCAGAGGTCCCAGTCATTTTGATCGAGATTATAAACTCTTACAAAGTACATACACTAAATTGAGCTTGATAAGGTCTACGTAAAGATATATAAGCTTAAACTTGCTTCAATTCGAGTTAATTCTAATCCTAATACTGTAAATATAAGTTTTAAGCTTTGAAAGCTTATTTAAACATTAATCTACAAGGTTATTTAAAATCCTGATTATTATATGTAAACTGTTCAGTTCATAAGACCTTTTAGTATGTATACTCTAAAAGAGTTTATAATCTCGATCAAAATGATCGGACCTCTGTACTTTGTATGATAACAAATTAATCACATAATATTTCAAATTATTTATCATCTTCAAAGCCTTTTCGACCTCGTCGTCGCCTCTTCAAAATAACTTCAAACCAGAGATTTTAGAAAATATTACTCAAGTTAGTCTGGTAACATCTGCTATCTAAAGTTCAACTTGGAAATTTTTCGGGTATTTTATCCAAATGTAGTCCAAGATCTAGCCCCTTCGATTAGCCAATCCCCATCACGTGAAAATCTAAAACATATTTGTCAAGTGCCATTAAATACATCGAGATTGTTGTATTTGTTACCTAAAATACGTAAAGAGCACAATCCTGGTTTCGGGTTGTCGCCTGAAGGCTGGACTCTGATTATCATTGGCAAACTCTTGTAGCCATTGTTGGCATGGAAATACACAGCAGCTCAAGCTGAATTCCTTGTGTCGATTTCGTGCGATGACTTCGGACTTTTGCGCCTATGAACCGTTTCTTTAGGCATTTTCATGCAGGCAAATTGACGTAGAAGGGCCATAGATTGGTCTGGACTTGAGGTTTGTGTTTGGAGAGAAGATTCGCTTCTATTTTTAACATATCCTCGTCGAATATCCACAAACATATTCCCCACTACCTCCGCAGTTTCAAGTGAAGTGGATGAAGTGGATGCGATTTACTTCCTGCTTCCCAAAGGAGCTATGGGTAATTAGTAATGCCGTGCCACTTAATGTCTTTGTAATAAAGAGCCAATTTTATTTCCTGATGACCAATTCGACTGTCAGAGAAAGCAAACTACCAATAGTTTCTGTGTTTGTTCCGTCGTCATATTTCGTCCGAAACAACTTGTATGATTGGGCAGTCACTGCAGCGGCAACATATAATAGCTACCTCATCTTGTCAGGACTCGTACATGCATTGAGACAAATACAAGGTCCCAATAGCTTCCATCCATTCGGATTAGTCGCCCTATGATGATCCTTTGCCTTTCCGCGTTCTGTTGATGGATGGTCCAATTGAGTCTGCACATTTAGTTGCCGTTGGTCTTGGACTTGAATCACTTTTGTTATGTGTGTGGATGGCATGCAGAATGGTGTGCAGCATGCGGAGGCTGCCCCTCTTTTGCTTCGATTGAATGACCCCCAGCCCCCAATCTGTCTCCACTTGAGAACGGTCACCAGAGTGGTGATCATCAAGTTCTCATCTCAATGCCTAATGGCATAAGCTTGAGCTCTTATTTTGACACTATGAAATGAGGAGTGCGCTATTCCCCTCACTTTTTTGTACCGGGTAAATCGGAGACTGCTTTCTGTAATTCAGGCTTAGGCATTGATCCCCGGACTATTTGAAAGGGAGAGTCTTAGGGGCAATTTTGGATCAACAGCACCTTGCGAAAATTCGAACCATTCTTTACGCTATTGTTGAGTTAGTTAGGTATATGTATTCAATCCTCCAACTGGAGGATTATCAAAGTGCCTACTGCTTTGGGATCGCACTAATTGTACGTTGTGGACAAGGATGCAATAGGTGGCAATGAATATGGGATGAGATGTGGGATAGCAAAGGGTTGATGATTGATGGTTGTTGATTGTCAAGTAGTTCGACACCCAAGCGAAGAATGAGAAGAGAGATGTAGGAAGGCAGTCACGATACCCAATATCTAATACCTGATCTCTCGGTATGTTTAAGAAATGCAGCGCGCGTTTTGGTCTTTCCCCGTTATATGCCTGGCCAATGCGAGGTATCAAGCTAATTATGACTCAGTGGTTCGGGAAGTCTATATATAATGGATGTGTGGATTTTTCGGGCCGCTTCACAGGTCTTACTTCCTAATGCTTGAATTTCGTGTTTTAATCCATCGGTCAAGTGAATAGGTAGCAGGTTGGCACAATTTCCATCAGCCCAAATTTTGGGGTCCTAAATCTTCCAGAGCCATCTTAAGACTTTCCAACTTAAAAAATACACAGCCAAGTTATGATGCCTCTAAATCCCCTCGTACAGGATTTGCGACCCAGGTATCTTGGGAAAGGACATTGTTAAGCGAGGGCTATATAAACGTGCATCTTTCTGAGTAGAAAGATCTCTACACAATATGCTAAACATCGACAATTTCAATGACAGGACAGGGCAATTATGGCGTGTCTCTATCTAAACTCAGTGTTGATTTGTTGACGGCGAGCTGAAATGATAAGGGGCGAAGAGGGAAGGGGGGCAATCCGGATGGGAGTAATCATGAGCAATGCGAGAGGAATGATAGTGAAGAGAGATGAGTGGTAAGATAGCGGTCATCATCTGAAAATTCTGATGGGGACAAGATATATCAACAGATCTTTTAAAAGTGTATAGAATGGAGCTCTGTATTCACTATTGTGAAAGAGACAGAGCGAGATACATGCATCCCGATAGTACGTTGGAAAAGGACAATATATAGAGAAGAACCTAATAGAAATACATAAAGGCTAATATTAAACACAATAACAAATAGTTAAGGAAT
This sequence comes from Myriosclerotinia curreyana, assembly GCA_002162495.1. Taxonomy (NCBI): domain Eukaryota; kingdom Fungi; phylum Ascomycota; class Leotiomycetes; order Helotiales; family Sclerotiniaceae; genus Myriosclerotinia; species Myriosclerotinia curreyana. The sequence continues at coordinate 147,061 of NGKJ01000038.1, read as the reverse complement.
TAGACAAGTAAACAAGAATTCGATTGTTAATCCAAGTTCAGGATTCCAGCGAGCATATATCTACTGAACTTAGTGTTACATGATAGTAAACTAGTCTTGTTTTAGATACATGAAGGCATGTGTTTTCCCATATTATGTTAAAGATGAGATTCACAGTCTATTCTTATTCACCGCATAATTTGGTCCAATTTTGCACTCTTTCTTCCTTGATTTAAACCCTACCTTTCCCTGGGAATGTATTGCAGCAACAGACAGTAGAGGAAGCGATACGAAGCGATCAAATTAATGGAGTGGACCAGTGAAACCACATTGAATATTGCAGAGATAGACACTCAGGTAGTTTGGCTCCAAGAGCTTTTGAACATTTGATAATGGTATTGGCACTCCCATAACCGAGATATCAATGGCAGTGGAATAGATATATTTGCTAGTTTTTTGTGGCAGTCAAAAGAAAAAGTTGACAAAAAAATTGAGATTGGAAATAGTGCAGATGAGAACACCAAAATTTAAAGGACCCATTGAAATTATTATGTCAAATCCGGTGCAGTGTCTTATAGAACTGCCAGTATTCGGTTGCTGTCCACATTATACTCCGTAATATCTTGCAAAAGCAAGGTTGACGAGTCGATCTCTGTTCTGTTGAAGATAGCCTCGATGCCAGAGAGGCGGTTGGCAATTTCCATGTCCCCGTGGTCAATCCACAATGCAAGATCTTAGGTGAATCATATCCCCTGAAATGGAACAAGGTGGAGCTGAGGAAGAGAAAAGGGAAAGTCTCCACGGCGTGGATCTGCATATAGCATTGGCTAATCTGAGTAGTGGACCTCAAGATCGCCCTGTTCTTGTGTATTCATGAATCCTTATATATATAACGAATAGATGTAACCATTAATGGCATTGTGTGTAAGAAAGAGGAGGTAAAAGGGGAACTCAAGAATAGTAGAATACTAGCTTTCCAGACCTAGGAGTTGATATTATTTCACCCATTGTAAATTTACACTCTACTTCCGTTGATCAGGCCCTACTTCTCAACAATAAAATTACGGGACTAGAGTAAACATTACCTGATGAGCAACAACAATACTTTTCGATTGGCAGTTAATGGTTGGTCATCAAAATGATACAAATCAAGATGACAGTTGAATGACCCGAGCAAGAGACAGACTAATCCCCTGTGGTTCTCCTGCAGGTCTAGCATTATTAGCTGTTGAGTTGTAGAGCTTTTCCCAGCCCCAACCTTAAAGACGTGAGCTACTTGAGCTACAGGACTTTATATCGTCTCAGTGGACATGCGGGGACCATATTCACTCCTCACATTACTTCTTGCTAAAATGGGAATTTTGATCCGGGTAGCCTACAGGAGCTATGTCATTCACTGTTTTAGAATAAAAGTCAAAAATCGGAATCAGCTTGACAATGAGAGATTATGATAAAGCACTAGTGGCCGGTACATTGGAAAAAGCTCCCAGACGGATTTAAAAGCGCTAAAACAGTTTGTTTGGAATCAGCAGAAAAGTGAACACAACAAATATTACGATTCTTAAGGAAGGCACTCGACGCACAAAATATTCTACGTACCTCTAGGGTGTTCACTGAAGAAGAAAAATAGATACAGTATGCAAAGAGTTAAGATTCGCTAAAGTTTCCTGGATGATGTAAATACACGACGGTCTTATGGGATTGAAACAATAGTGGAAGATTGGTTGACAGTGTAGGAGGGAAGGAGGGAAGCCAAGTGACAATCATCTATCATCAACGCTCAAACTGTTTTTGTTGTCAATCATCTGTGTTTAGATTCCTGCCCAAGCTAAAACAAGTGTACATATCAAAATTAGAAATCTGGGAGATCAAAGAATAGGGGGGCTCAAATGTGCTGGTGGTGGCATTCAAGGCGCAATAACTTAAAGATTTCGTGTCCCATCGTCGTCTTGATTTCCGTGTATGATAATATGCATATTGCCATGAATTAAATCTTATAACAAACGTGAAAGAGTGACATAAGCTTATATTTGCGGGGGGTATGTCAGGCTGTTCAACTGTTGGATCATTCACTTGCAATTCGACATTTACTTTTGCAATTAGAGCACCATTGATTTGACTTGAACAATCTTCAAGAATTGATGATGATTCGCTGGTTTCAGAATCAGTAAGTTTCCATATCTAAATAAGCTCCAATACATACTAGTGAATCGGCATTGGATCAATATCAGTCTCAAATAGATTGTCTACTTCAAGGTTGGATTTCTTTGCTATAAAGTTGCAAGGATGAACAGTACTACCCAGTCCACATAAAGACTTTGCGATTTTCATGGTAAGTGTCGGGAATGCATTGCATGCTGCATTCAATGTCGAGAAGAACGGATCAACACAAAGATTATAGTACCTTTTAAAGGGTAATTTTGTTGTCATTCATTCTTATCTTAAAGAACATGACCTTAGACGAGATTTGAGATGACAGTGACAACCTTTGAAATGTCGTTCAATCATACCAATCCATACAAGACGGGAAAATTCGACAAACAGGTAGTGGAAATGTAAACTTGGGCTCATGAGCTCTTGAAGCTTTAAATTCGAACATCGTTGAAGAGTTTCTCTTTGCTTGTTACTACCATGCGGCCACGCAGTGTTAGGAGTAGATAGCAATGTCGTATCTCCATGAAGTTCAGACCATCGCGGTTTAAATATGCTACTCCTTCGCTGAAACAGTTTCCCCTCTTCGAGAAAGATGAATAATCATGGGCGGAGCTCTGAAAATTCACTGCCTGAGCCACCCTCTCTTCGACTGATTGCTTGCAAAGGCAAGTGAATCTTCCCTAATAAGTTTGGAACCGCTAGTATAAAAGCTTCGAGGAAATTCTTTTAGCATTAGGCTTACTAAGATCTAGTATCTTGCTATACCTTTACCACTATTTAAAAAGCATTCGGACTTGTGTTGAAATCGATCAAGGCTTGAGAACACTAGAGAATAGAGTCCATAATAAGCCGTCGACACACCCAAGCAGCCCGAAGATTGCGGGCACCTTTGAAAGCTGCAAGTAAACCCGCCACTTTAGGCCTTACTAATCGCTAAAACCACCATAAAACCGCCGTCGTTATGTTTCTGAAGCTGGGAAAATGACAACGAGTGTGATGAGATGAGAATAATCAGAAAACAGAGAATGCAGTCTCTCGACCCAAAATTACCCCATGTGCTCGCATGCTGTTAAAAAAAAGACAAGGCCGTGTAATCAATCATCAACGTGCAAGACTGTTAAAACTTCTTGGGACATCACTCCGCCTAAGATGGATATGGCAAAGATCAAAATTTCTCCTTGTTATGGTATCATTCTGGCTTAGTGGTCTCTTAAATACTTTTTGATGATAAAATGTATGGTAAAATATGCCATGTGCACATCATCAGCCGCATGTGACATGATGCGCAAACCCTTCTGACATAGAGTAGAGTGGTACATAGCGGGGAATAGACGTTTAAATTTTCAGCACTACTCATAGTGTGTCACTATACAGCGGCTGACTCTCCAATTTGCTCGATAAAGGGGCGTAAATTAATCTGACCTACCCTGATCGGATTTCCAGACTCTAAGACTGGAAATAACATGGATACGACACCGAGAGCAGAGGAATGTTAGCTCTCTACATCGTTTGTCTTTCGTCAAGAGTGTAACCTCGCAGGAGTATTCTCCATACCTTGATTCCGTTGCTAAATCATCACTACCGCTTGCTTGTCACTGTCGAAAGTATGAGTTATCGTAGAACAATTCCCTATACTGGCGGTGAGAGAATTCGCCAGCAGTGTATTTCCTGGATCTATTGAAACCATGCTCCCTAAACTACCAAAGAACACATAGGAACCGAATAGATATCGCGAAAGTTCAGGTTTTTTTGACAATTTGTTAAGCAGCATTTCTTCCCAGTCATCTTTTCAGCGACGACGAGCAGCTTTCGGACTTCCATACTGCCTCTCATGGATTCTAAAGCCTAGTAACCTTATGTACCTCAAGAAACTCGAAATCCTATCCAACTTCCAATTACATAACAATATCTTCCACCTGATCACATTCAATTCTTCAAGGAACCAGAACTTTAAATAAGATATGCCCAAATTCTGAGACCATTCACTCGAATTTAGCCCAACACTTCCTTAAACACTCTTGATTTCAATAAATATCATCCCAACATACTCCGGTAAATATTGAACATTAATATTCACCGAAGTTATGTGCCCGGCTGAAGATAATGAAATGTTTAGTCTTTGGTCTTGAGAGAACTTCTTTACTTGCATGAAACGGCTCTCTTTGATCAATGGGACTTGAGAGATCAGTGCACTAGTCCCCCCGAAAATACCACTGATGAAAAAACATATAACCAACGACAATAGCAAGGTACTGTAACAACACTAATCATTCACGAGGCATGGGGAAATCTCTGTTTGCCTTGCCCTTGTCGATACCATGAATAAAGTATGTCACTCGTCCGTATACATCTATTCCCGCACTTCCAATTGAGAAATTCTCAAATCATCGCTAGGCATAGTGATTGTTCTGCCATTTTCGTATCTATTCATAAATATGAGGAGTTGATAGAGAATGTTGTTTATACACTCACAAGAAGGATTTATTTCATACAACCAGACTGGCTACTGGCTATTAGTTCGGTAGGCATCCTATCACATAGCTCTATTTATATCCACCACCCGCTTTAACTACCTCTCCTTCCACTTACCACATACAGCCCTTATATCTCGTCCCATCTCACCACTTTAATCAGGAAAATTCTCCTCGACTATAAGACCTTCGCGATATCACACGAGTTAATTTTCCATCATGCTCAGCACTGTAGTTTTTCGGAACTTTCTTCATGGTGGAGGTGACAATTCTCCGCACAGAATAGGATGTAGGACCCAAAGTTTGTAATTGGAGATAAGAAGTGCGAGAAGTTTAAAGAGCCCGAGCAAAAGTTTTGAATACGGTTGGGTATAAATGAAAGTGAGAGTTTAATTCAATGATAGAGAAGGTTGGCGTAGTGGCAATGAGGACATTAAGATGAGCGTCACTATGATTGGACACCTACTCTCCCTACATGCAGTGGTTTTCCCGTATAGAGCCATATGGAGTGTTGTATTTATTGAGCTAGGGAACAGACGGGGCCTTGGACAGGGAAACATTCCGCATTGAAGATCTCTTTATTGTCTACCATTTGCTTACCGCGGCTTATATACCTATTTGTCAAAAGTTTCCATCTCCGACCCATGGGGAATCCTCCACAATCGGCGAGTCATAAGCCCAGATAGAGATGCGATGCTTCACTATCATTATCACCAAAATGTCATCCTACCTTACAGTTCAGGAGACTTGACCATTTCTGTGGTGTAAAACCGTACAGGGACCAGATACTCAACAGCATGGAAGTATTAGTGTTTGGCTAAAAGAGAGGACAAGGTTGGGGATGAAAGAAGAGCACGCAAAATACGATTATCATGCGGCTTGTATCAGATCTTACAGAATGTAATATGAATGCCAGCATTTGAGAGTGTCCACGATGGAAAGTGAGTAGAGAAAGAGACAACGACCATGAAAGAGATAATGAGAATAATAGGAACGAAGCCAGGATATCAATCATTACCGATAGCAAACAAAATATCAACAAGAAGCTTCAAATTAATTATCTGCCGGTGCATTAACATGCAATTGGCAAAGCTTCTTGGAGAAAACTGGCATCCCATGATGAACCTCAGAATTTGATGGAGCACAGTTAATATTCTTTGTACACCTGGGTCAATATTGAAGTACTGGTCTATATACTTACCTAATCAATGAATTGGAACAACTGGTACATTTGAGAAGTAGTGGGCGTCGGGCGATAATTCAAAGCATCGAAGATGCTTCACTGATTGAATTGAATGAATATTTTGATATTATCTTGAGTCAGTGAGACAAGAAAGAAGTAAAATGTTTGTGAGACAGATACATTCCCCAGCTACTACCATAGAGGTAAGGACTTCGCATCTGGAAACTTCAATTTCATGGAAACCATTCACAGAATATTGCATGGCTCCTTAGATGGCATTTTCATACTACCAATTCATGGATCTAATCAATAGTTTGCCTAGTTCACACAAACTATATCGATGAAAGCTTCTTTGCCCCCAAAGGAATTTGTTTGTATTTCCACACAAAAGAATCGCTTGTTTAAACCCCCCCTCCGCGAGGCGTCCACCCGCCCGCCACATCGTTGTGCGCCAAGATAATGAAATCGCAAGAACCTTCAAGGAAAAAACACAGCTTGCGTAAATGAATTTGGATATGTCGCGGACAGCACGTTCGCTGATGAAAGGCGCATTGAGCTGCCTTTCGGCGCGATTGCATGGTTCTACCGCATAATCGTTTCATTGATGTGTAGCTTTTGACGCTGTGGAATACTTAAATATGCGCGTGCTTTCCCTTCTGATATTCCTCATTCGCTACTCTCTCTTCTTCTGTTACACAAGATGGAGGACGAAAACGAAACAATCAACGTACAAATTTCGGGCTCTGAGCATGAACGACTCATCGAAGAACGATCGGACGAGAAGTCTCCCATCACTGAAGTTTGCGAAATTACTGCCCCTGACACTTCACGGAACGTTACTTCAGGAAACGTAACCCCAGCGGAGGATTTGTCTGACATTGACTTGCGATCAGACCAGAACTCTCCATCCAACGAGATGCACGACATTGATGCTACTCAGCATACGCCAAGCAACGATACTGCAGAGAAGGAAGTTGAGGAGAAAGAAATACCCGATTCGTCTGATCTTGCCTTGCAGCCTCCCACGACAGATATCTCCGAACTGGAAATTTCCGAGACAGAACTCTTACAGCCAGAACTTTCCAAAAATAACTCCCATGAGATCGAAGTTGCCCAGATCTCGGACTATTTGCCCGAACCAATTGAGATTGAGGTCTCTCAATTTTCGAGCCCCTCACCCGAGCCCATCGAAATCGACATTCCCGAGAAATCAGAATCCTTACCCGAGGTAAACGATAAACCCGATCATGAACCTCAAGATCACAGCGGATCCGACGCAGACAACGAGTGTTCCGATGAAGAACGCCCTCGAGCACTTGGAGACTGGCAACTTCGCCAACTAGCCGAGAACGCACTTGAGATTGCTCTGGAAGTTTCCGCTCCAAGATCAGCATTACCATCGCTAAGCGACCCGAACACCTGCAAGCCCCGAACTCCGCTACCCGAACGAGTCTGGCGCCCATCAACAACAGACCCAACGGTAGCAAACAAGCCAAAATGTCCGCCATGCGAACGAAAGAAGAAGAGATTTGATTGCTTGGGAAGTCCGCCTTGTAATGAGTGTAGTAAGAGGAATATGACTGCTGAGCAATGTGCTTCGTATGCACCAGTCAGGAGACGAGGAAAGAGAAGAATGCAAGATGATGATGGGATGGTTACACAAAGAGGAGGGAAGAGAGGGAAGAGAAGATGAGAATCGTCTCAGGGCTTGCTATTTGTGAAGAAGTTTCATCGCCATGGAAGGCGGAGTGGGGCTGGATGGTGATAAATTCGATAGTAATGACTAGAATGGTAGTTTTTGAGAGCTGGCATGGTTTGATGTCATGCTTAGTCTCCATGTAGGGTGTGAATTAATTAGTAATTGGAGGAAAGTTTGTTGACCCGTTTCATTTAAGAGACTTACAATGCATGTTTAAGAATTTGATTGGACCATGTCTTTCCTATCATGTTTCTCGACAGACACGAGATGAATACCTTTTTTTTTCAAATTAATCGTGGAGGATGATCAATAGACACATAGGCTCGGACTATTGTGAAGCGAGGTAAGTGAAGCATATCGTACATGAAGATTTGCGGTCAAGTCCATTGTCATTCGTGATATAAAAGGGCCGATGGACTTGTGCAACATTCTGAGTAGTACAAATACATGCAGCAGGATATTGACTGGAAAGTTGTCAAGATCGTATCTGCCGACTATCAATAAGGCAAACAAAGATTTTCATTCGTTGCAGCTGAGTATATGTGCATCTTGAGAAGTTGATACTGCATAAGACGTTTGTGCCCCGACATCAAAACATGGCGTCATTAAAGAGCACTAAACTAGTAACGAGGGGTTAGATAATAGTCTTTTTGTCCCGACGGTGTGGTTCACTCTTTGCCAAATTCGAAGTTTAATGCCTTCTGGTAAATTAATGATGTCCATGTGGAAGTTTGGGATTTTGCTATGAATTATGCATTATGCACGCCATTTTAGAATTCTCAGCGCCCAAAGCTATGCATGGATGAGGGGTATGCACTTCTAGAACTCCATGGCTGCGTAGTTTTGCTTTGGGATAAGCGAATCACCGTCCACTAGGACAGATGAAATTATGTGTGGTGTTGCACACTCAGCCATATTCAAGCATCTTGGGGTAAGATTTGCTTGGATCTTAAGTGAGATTGTGTCACGGATGAAGAACAATTAGGCAGTAGTTCAGAGTATGATCAAGAAAGTCGAAAGCCAGCCACATCTCTTGACAAGGAGTATAGAAAGACGCATGTAAATCTTCTGCATATTACAGGCATCAAAAAATTGAACCTCTGCATGATTGACCGAGTATGCCCCTTTGGATGGAGACTTTCCTATTGGAATTTTCACATATCGTACTTTTGCCTTCACAACAAAACGCTCCACCCCGTATTCTCTAAACGTAAGACTGTTCCTCTGCTTTTTATATGTAATATACCGTGGTATTTCACGTGATGACGAAAGTACTATGAGAATTGATGACGGGTAAGGCTGATTTTGGCGAGGACTTCCATGGTTGCCGGCCTTGATTGAACGCAGGAACAAGTGGAAGTTCTGTTGTCTCTCGGAGAAAACACAAGACTTGCATATTACGACGTCAAAGATGAGAGAAAGTAGACCCCACCAGACTGTGGCGTCCCCATACAGTAGTAGCAGACAGGTATCTTCAGCTTCCCATGTTTGATTGCGCCAAACGCGTTCAATGGTAAAGGATTGGAGAAACTTGTTTTGGCTCAAGCCACATGATATCCAGAACAGGCATTATTCGCGAAAATTCCTGTTTTGAAGCATATCACGCTTTTACTTCCCACCATGATGATTGGGATTTTTGATTTTCCGGCTCTTTCGGTTAGATTCTCCGTAAGAAAGTGACTTGATAAGCGCTAGTGCTTGTATGAAAGCGGCGGAATCGTGTTGTAGCCAATAGAAAGTATTTATTTTTTGGACTTACACTCCTTCCCTACTGGCCGATTTGCTTGGAAATACGTAGAGCAAGTCAAGCTTAGAGCTCTTGAGTCTTGAAGAGCTTCGAGAGATGCACATTCTCACGTGTTGAGTCATGTCCATCTTTGACCTTCTTAGATATAAGTCTTAGCTTATCTGTACAAACCCCTGTCCTTAGCACTTGTCAATTGATCATTTTATATTCTTGCTATACTCTGTCTTGGTTCGATAGTCAGTTTGCCGTTTCCAGAGAGGGCTCCGATGCTACAAGCTGTGTACTGGGAAACGAGGGGATTGTCCACTAAGATATACAAATGCTTGCCAGGTGTGTCTTGGAGCTTGCTGATACAGGTCGCTTATAATCTATCGAATCTGGGTGTCGGTAATCCTGTCTTACCGTTCACTTAATTTACCCTGAAATGAAGCCTGCATGATATCCCACTAATATAGATTTCCAATGAAAAACAATAAAGTCGTGTCTATTGTTGGCCGAGTCACCAGCCCACGGCAATATTTTCCCTTTCGTTACTCTCGTGAATAATAACGGACCGACTCCTGTCAATAACTGCGAGAATTTCCAACTTTCCTAAGTTTTCAAGATACAAACCTTTGAACTTTTGAAACCGATAGACCCAAAGAGTGGAAGGAAGAATTCCAATACCACCCACACAAAACTTGACAACGAGTATTCTTCCGGCAGTCGGCAAATTGATGCGGCAATTAGACCGGCTTCACGACAAAAACAATGTCATTGAAGCTTCCCTATCCAAACGTCTATAAATTTCTCAATAATTTTTCTGCCCCTGATCAAGGGTATCCAGAACAAACATCGAGAAGTCAAGGACTCAGAAAAAGCGGTCCGAGATCAAAGACAGGCTGTTCAACATGCAAGTAAGTCGAGTTGAAGTTGCGGATCCACTCCAGTGGGGTTTCCTCACCAGGGAATCTTTATCGGACAACATCAGATCCATAACTGACTAATAAAATACAGACAGCGACGTGTTAAATGCGACGAAACCAAACCAGAATGTGTCAGGTGCCAAAACCTCGGTCGGGAATGTGGTGGATATGCCCCAGAGCATGTTGAAGATGTCTCCAAACAAAATGCAAATGCTCCAGTATCCATCCATCCACGGCCGATGTCTGTGATTTCGTATGCCCCTTCTGTCGCTATACTTGGTGATCAAGCCGAACGTCGGTATTTTCAAAGGTTCTGTGATAAAACAGCAGCTGAAATTTGCGGTTCTTTCGATCCCACCTTTTGGACAGAAAAGGTTCCCCAACTTTGTCACCAAGACGCGCCGATCAGATACGCCACTATTGCCTTAGGAGCTCTCGCAAAATCCTTGGAGATCACATCTTCTCCGACTCGACTGTCACTTTCGGGATTTCCTCAAATCGATCATCATCATTTGGATGAACACCATCGTTTCGCACTAAGAGAATACAGCAGAGCTATCGCTTCGTTGAGGATAATACTTTCGGACGGCAGAAGGCATTTGAGGACATCTCTCACAGCATGCGTACTATTTATGACCTTTGAATCTCTTCAAGGAAGTTACGAAGGTGCTTTGACTCATCTGAGAGGAGGTTCTCGATTGCTGGCTGACTGGAGAATTGCTCGAAGAGGTGGAAGCTCTCGATTGTCACACGACTCATTGTCCGAAATCCAAGATAGTCTGGTTGATGACTTAGGACGACTGTTTGCTCGTCTTGATGTCCAAGGTCTTTTTGTTCCACCGCCATATCCCGTTCCGAACCTTCTTCAAGATGATATGGAAATTCCAGACGAGTTTGAAAGTGTCCAAGAAGCTCGAGAAGTATGGGATTTCCTAATGGCTGCTATTGGTCAATTTTATAGAAAGTCTGTCATGAAGTCGCAAACCGAACCAGAAGAATTGTCCACTCCATATTGGAATCGATTTCACAATCACTATACCACACAGTTACTTCGATGGCGAAAAGCCTTTCAATCCGTCCATGCTGACGAAGCACAAACTGGAAGTATTTCTGCCGATGCAACACATATGTTGAGCATCTACTATAACATCGCCACGATACTTGTTGCATCAAGTGTTCCACATACGGAGATGTTATATGACGAATATAACCACCTTTTCGCGGAGATTATATGCAAAGCTCAGATTTTACTCTCCAGTCCGGATGATCCGAGTAATACTTCTCGTTTTACTCTTGACATGGGAACAATCCTCCCTCTTGTCATCACTGCAGTAAAATGCCGCGATCGACGAATTAGGCGTCAGGCTATAGCACTTCTTTGGTCTAAAGCAAGACGAGAAGGACTTTGCTTTGACACCATTAGCGTAGCAAGAATCTGCGCATGGCTCTCGAGTATTGAGGGAGAAGGTATTCAAGAAGATGATCAACCAATCCCAGAATCATCCAGATGGGTCATTTCCTATTTGCATTTGAATTCCGAAAAAAGGTGGTTAGCCGTGCAATTGACGTTGAAAGAGGGGGAGAATGGAAAGCCGAGGTACAGAGAAACAACATTTTCTTGGTAATTGATGGTTGGATCCTAGGAGTTGATTTTGAAGGCATAGCGAGGGCCTAAATGATTTTGCAAATGGCGTACGCAAAGGTACAATGATACAGAAGTCTTGGGTGTTATTAGACATCCTTTCAAAACGATGGGAAGTTCCAGTCTTCGGTCGATGAATTATGATATGTGGAAAAGAAGATGAAACCGTCCGACAAAGTTTCTTCAGACTTACTAAGGAAAAATGATCAATTGGACTTGGGAATCTCTTTTTGGGGTAATAACATCTAACACGAGCTGAGAAAATGGAAATCGGTATGGTATCATGGAGTTTTGTGTTCGGTTATACGAGTTAGGAGGTAGCAATACTCAAATTCGCCTGTGTATATTATTATGTAGTCTTATGTTGAGAAGTAGCATTCATGATGAGAGCTTCAGGGAGCTTGACAGTTAATCTTGGTGACTTTCTGTTGAGCAATGCTCATGAACAGTATAAAGAACTGATATTTCGAAGCAGGTACATCCTGTAGAAGAAGTTTGGATCCTCGTTGGCTGAATATCTTTTGATGATAAGAATTGATGACTTGAAGCAGATATTTTCATAGATGAATCTTCGATCCTCGCTGGCTAATAAATGGCTTTTGAGAGCAGGAATTGATATATATATATATCGAAGCAAGTACATTTGGTAGACGGACCTCCTCCGATCCTCGTTGGCTAAATGTCTTTTTGAGGTCAAACTTTTTCGAAAGTTCGAAAGTTCGAAAGTTCGAAAGTTCGAAAGTGATCAAGGTAGTAGAAAGGAGAATTTGAGATAGAAGACTAACAGTGAGGTACAACACCAGTGAGGTACGACAGCTGGAAGATAGGTATATAAAAACACGAAAACAAAAGAAAGGAAACTTCCCTCTGCACGTGCATTTATTTTGTTACCCCCTTCTCTATATATTTGTGCCTGATTCTCACGAAAATTGTTTCATTTCATATCAGGCATCAATAAATTTTAGTATCTGTTGATATTTTGATACGCTAATCTACTTCTGGCTAACTAAAATAATACCTAAGCGAAAAGATCCCACACTCTAATATTTTCGCAAAAATCTCTCTTGAAGGTTGTAATTGAAGGTTGTAATCGTTCAACGCCCACCGACTTGTCAACCACCACCCAAAGATCAATTCGATATCAATATGGCTGACGCACCAAGAGGCGGCGCACGCGGAGGATTCGGCGATAGAGGCCGTGGAGGAGATAGAGGCCGTGGACGTGGACGCGGACGAGGACGTGGTCGTGGAGGAAACAAGGACGAGGCAAAGGAATGGCAACCAGTTACTAAGCTTGGTCGTCTTGTAAAGGATGGAAAGATCAATTCAATGGAGGAGATCTACCTCCACTCTTTGCCCATCAAGGAGTACCAAATTGTTGACTTTTTCTTGCCAAAGTTGAAGGATGAGGTCATGAAGGTATGCGAAACTTACAAATATTGCTTCTATGCGATCATGGTAATTTAGCAGATATGGATATTGATGTGAATTTTGTCTATAGATCAAGCCTGTCCAAAAACAAACCCGTGCCGGTCAACGTACCAGATTCAAGGCCATCGTTGTTATCGGTGACTCTGAGGGACACGTCGGTCTCGGTATCAAGACTTCCAAAGAAGTTGCGACTGCTATTCGTGCAGCTATCATCATCGCGAAGTTGTCCGTTGTCCCAATTAGAAGAGGATACTGGGGTACCAACTTGGGTACTCCTCACTCTCTCCCAACCAAGGAGAGTGGAAAGTGTGGCTCCGTCTCTGTCAGAGTAAGTAACTTGAATGAAAACATCACAATTAATGATTTGCTAATTTTTCTCTCTTTACAGCTTATCCCAGCTCCCCGTGGTACCGGTCTCGTCGCATCCCCAGCTGTCAAGCGTCTCCTACAACTGGCAGGTGTCGAAGATGCATACACATCCTCCTCCGGTTCGACCAAGACTCTCGAGAACACCTTGAAGGCTACTTTCGTCGCTGCCGCCAACACATACGGATACTTGACTCCTAACTTATGGAAGGAGACCAAGCTCATTAGAAGTCCTTTGGAGGAATTCGGTGATTCTCTCCGTGCTACCAAGCGTTACTAGGTGTTGTAGTAGGCTTGTGAAATGAATTCTTTAGTTTATGCATATGGGTTTATATGGGGTTAAAAGCTAGGGTCTATAGCTATGTCTCAATGAACTGATTGCCTTCATTTGGGTCAAAAATGCTATTGTGATTGATTGTTCTATGATACGAAGTATGGAAACAAGGCGCAAACAGGGTGAAGATTTTTTGACTGGAAAACGTAGGAACAGGTAGGATTATGTTTTGAAACATACTGAGAGGGAAGGAGTGTCTTCATATATATCAAAACCGAGGCATACAGCCCAGCAACTCAGGAAGGAAGCGCCCCATCGAGACCCAACAACAATAAAACCCATTTCCTTCTTCTTTTCTTCTTCCAACTTCTTCAAACTTTTTCAATACAACTCTTTCGCTCGATGCAATTTTGGTAAATTTTTGTCTCCGTCTCTGCACCTTCACTTCTGCACATACATTGATGCAATTTTGGTCTTGATACAGCCATAACTTTGTTTTACTTGCTTGAAGCATTTTCACTTTCTTTCCAAAATCACTCTCTTATCGAAATCATGCCTTCACGTCGGTTCGGGCGACCTGCGATGGTCGTTGCTACACTTATTACCTTTTCTGTCCTCACACTTGTATTCGTTGGAGAGGGATTAAGAGCATTTGTCCGCAAAGACGGTGTTAGCTTGGGGAAAAGAGACATTACTTTCGGCCTGAATTGGCAGTAGGTATCACTCGTTCATTCTTTTGCTCGAGCTAACATCACGTCATAGAACAACAATCTTTACCCCATCCACTAGCAGAAGCGAGATGTCGACATTGAATGATTGCTCACATAATTCTTCGAACAATCCAGCACCTCTTATTATCGAGTACATACAATCCCAAAAGCAAGCTACAGAGGAAGGATCTACCACGGTTTCCGCCATCCTTGCTCAAGGAACAAATACAGTCTCATTTGCTCTTCAAGGAAGATCTGATATGGTGTCCGTTATATTGGCCAACATCAACAGCTTAATGATTCATCCTACTGGAGTTAGCAACACTGCTCGTGATGCTACAGGGCTACTTGCTATTGCCATGGCTAAATCAAACCCAAGTGTCTCGAGCACAGCAGTATCATCAGCCGCCACTCCTACTGATCTTCATTCGCTGGCCGCCTTTGAATTGTTGAAGAAAGCAGCTACGTACAAGCACCACGATTCTCACGGTGAGGCTTGTGAATGTGCAGCATGCATCTCTTCGCCAGCAGCTTCCATACCAATAACAGAAGCTCCTCCTCTTCCAACACATGAGTTCATGGCTAGAGCTTTCGTCGCTAGAGCCGAAACTGTCACTGTGACTGTCACTGTCTCGTATGTATTTGTACTCATGTGGTCTTCTGTTCTCATCTAACTCAATCATAGGGTGTGCCAAGACTCGACACCAAAGCCTTCGAACTTGACTGGGTCAGGCAATCAAAGTCCGGCACCAGCATCGAACTCGACGTATTCAGGTCCCAAGAATCCGGCACCAGCTCCCGCAAGTTCAAATTCGACATCATCAGGCCCCAATAACCCCGGAGGATCTGTATTGAACTCGACGTCGTCAGGTCCTGAGAACCCTGTACCTGCTCCTGAAAACTCAAACTCTACAGCACCTTCTCTACCAAACCCACCTTTTGCTAATAGTACCGAAACTGGCTCTGGGGGAGCGGCTGCTGGTTCGGGATCTGCTGGTTCTGGTGCAGGTTATGGTTCTGTTGCTAGTTCAGGAGCTGGCGGAGCCGCATCTGCATCTGGGGCCGTGGCTAGTGCTGCATCTTTGTTCTCCAGTAACTCTTCACAGTAGGTTACTCGCGGTTGATTTTGTTGATACAAAGACTAACATGGAAGCAGACCAACTGGTAATGCTCAACCAAGCGATAATGCGGCCAAATCTTCAAGTGCCAGCAAATCTGCACCTGCTGAGAGCACCTCTCCGGCAACATCTACCAGTATCAGTCCACCAATTGCTAGTCAAGCATCTGCTGCATCAAGTGGAATCGACAAGAGCATCTTCGCCTTCATCACGCCCGCTCTTTCGAATATTGTTTACATCATCTCGACTATAGCCCCTATCGCTGGCTTGGTCATCATGGGTCAAATCTGGCTCCTTTAATTTCAACTGCGCCCTGATCAAATGGTTGATGGATAAGTTATCTCATAAGGTTTATAATAGGAATTAATCAAAACTTGAGTCTTGTATCTATAGTGGTAGTGGTGTTCGCCACGGATTATTCGGTTCGGAAGTATCATGATGATAGATGGGATTTTTTTGGAACAAAGTAATGGTAGTTTATGATTAATAGAAGAATAGAAGGTCGGCAATGAAAATTATTTGTGTATGCTTAAGAGACTTTGGAGCTTGAGGTTCTTTGTGGAGGATTGTGACATCTGATGTGATCTGAAGTGTTTAAGTTAATGATTCTTGGGTGTGGTCGGATCCATTTTACTCTGCCCGTTTGTTGGGTCGAGTAATATTTACTAGCAGGTAAAGTAAAAAAAAGGCATGTGTCGCATTCTACAGTGTCCGAGTGGAGGCGTGGTGTATGGTGTGCGCGTCAAGGATTGTGGAGGATTCGGGGTTACTAGAGGAGTACTTTTTGAATTTGAGATCTAACGGTGATAGTGTTGAGTGTTTCTCTCTTGACTTGGGATGATAGTAAGAGCTCTTTGTTGCTGCTGGTTATTTACGTTGTCATTTTCTGAGGGGTGCTATTGTTGTCGGTCATTCTTGGCGTATGTAGTTTTGATATCCCTTTTCCTTGTATTTGGAGATCCGAAATTTCTTCTTACCTAGTTCTGCTCTGAAGAAAGTCACCAATGGGGCTTGCATCTTTGGAGATTTGTGAGAGGTGAGCGAAATGAATAGGGAATACGAGGTTGAAGAGGAGGAGCATTTGGTAGGGGGGATGGGTGATTCTGCACAAATTTATTAGTGTCGATGTGAGTAACGAGAGGGATGATGGAGCTCATTGATGGATGTTTGGGGTGTACATAGGAATAGTTTGAGGTTTGGAAAGAGGGTGCTATGTGGTGGAGGGCGTTGAAGTGGTAGATGGTGAATGATGGTGAATGATGGATCAAGGGGTAAAGCAACGAAGGATAAGGTGAGGGGCACAGCGGTCACTAAATTATAATTCCGCATTATTCACTTCTACCAGAAGTCAAAATTCGTACTCGAGAGACTATATAAGATCACCTCAGCTTGAAGTACAGCTCTTCAGATACTTTTAGTGCCCTAAGACTGTCCTAGGCAATCAGGCAAGGTCGTGCGAGTGGGGTTGGACTTGAAATTGCAACTACGCTGGAGATTTTCATCGTAAGTCTGTGAGGAATTATAGGAAAGAGGCTTGTGTTTGTGTACGAAAATGCGGGAGAATGATGATAATGATGATTGGAGATGAATTGGCTGTCGCCATATATCGGATCTTACTGTCCTGTCACCCGTCTTGTTGCCACTGTTTGGTGAAAAATGTGAGGTTAGATAATACCTCTATCATATGAAAAACTTGCAAAAATCCAAGAAGTTTCAACGGTATATCTCAGGGGAAAACGAAAGCCGCATCTGCAGCCATATTTCTGACACAGTCTCCATTTTTTTGGACTGCACTGATGAGCGTTAGGAGCAATGTATTGTCGAATGTATATTTGGAATCAGATTGTGAGGATATTAGATACTAATTAATATCTGTAGATATCCGGTAATGAAGGCATTAGATCCATGTCGCCATGATCCTGTCAACCTAATTACCATTCTTCCTCCAATAATTGCTCTTCCCCCTCATGCATCCCTTTTCCCGCCCCTCCTTCCTCCGTCACACTAACAAAGACCTCAAATCTCTCCAACGCCATCACCAACCTCCCCGCATTCTCACACTCCCTCTTGATATCCGCCCTCAACTTCGCTAATGCATCAACTCCATCCCCACTCCCACCTCGTAGAATAGTATATACAACTGGTAGCGGCACCGCATCTTTGAGTCTGAAAGTTAAAGAGTCTAGACCTTGTTTGTGATCAATACGAGTCTCGTTTATAAACCAGGAGAATAATTGGGGAGTTGTGACTGGGGGTTTGCCTGGGATCCCAAGGATTGTCTTCGGGTAGGGAGTGCTGAAGGGTCCGTTGGAAGAGAGCTGGACACGGAATTGGATTGTTGGGGCTTGTTTTGAGATTGGAATTGTAGTTGGATCATGGGACTGCGGAGTTACCGGCGGGAAGATATTCCTCGGGGAATGATGGGATGGCGTTGGTGGTGGACAGTTTGCAAACGATGGGGGCGCGTGACATGATGTCATCGTTACTTGGGAAGCCGTTTGTGGAGACGGGTGAGAGAAAGGTATCTGGTCTCCACTCGGCGACGAAGTCTTAAAAGGTGATAGAGGGGATTGAGGACTGCGTTGAGAAAACTTATTATGGGGACTGGAGACGAGACGAGAAGGCATCGCTAGTGAAGGTCGAGGTTGGCGAAAAGGATTCGAAAAAGAGGATGTCTGAGGGGTGCATGGCGCGTACATATTGCTGCGTTCGTGGAGAAATTGGACTGGCTCTGCCACGGGAACGCTGGTTTGTGGCTGGATATTTATATTGTTTGACTGGAAGTCGGAGGTCTGAGCTCGTGTAAATCTAGTTGATGGGGGAACAAATTGAGGATCTAGAATACAAGACCCTGTAATGGATTGAAGCTGGTGAGGCCATTTCTGTTTGGGCTGTCGCTGCTGCTGCAAAGAGTCAGTATTTAATATTACATCCGCAGTTTTTAGTCGTGTGATGCCGGATTGTTGACTTGACTTGCGCAATCGTCCTAAAGGTCGCTCTAGCGAAGGGGGCGGTATTTGTGAAGTCGAGACTTGACCAATACATTGGCTCTCTTCAACTAAAATAGTATCTTCACTTGATGCTTGGCCACTAGATCCGGCCGAAGAAGTCTGTCGCGCTTTTTTATGCAAATTATTTGACTTCTGCCCCTTGTTGTCTCCTCGATGCAAAGGTCGTTGACCATCATGTGTATTGTCCATTGGTCGCTTGGATGGGACCGGTGGGTGATAGTATGGTATTTGGGGTGTTGCAAGGATCTTAAATTTTTGACCAACAAAATCAGAATGCCGATCAACGAGCAACCAGAAGCCATCCCAGATACGTTTTCTAGCTCTGACAAGGTCATCATTAGCCTTTATATCAACCGTGAAACCAGATAACCAAGGAGCGTCAAGAAACGTGAAATATATCTGGGTATATTGCGGTTTAGTCAAAGATCTCCAGAAATGCAGAAATTGGTCATCACTTTGCCAGATCAACACCTTTGATTCGTAGGTAGCAACACTATTAAACTTGTTTGGGGTTGATACTTGTAAACATGTACCAGCTTGGAACTTTTCCTTCTGGCGAAAGAATACTGCCTCCGAAGCGTAGGTGTGACGGACCGAATTCTTGAAGAATAGGAGAGTCGCTACATCACCCTTTTGCTGAGGAGTGATATGGCTAGTGGGGGTTGCACTCTGCGGTTGAATTTTGCTTGTTTGAACATCGAACTCAAAACTGGGTAGTCCATGGCAAGAGACAAAACCAGGACAAGAATCATCTGTGATTTTTGTTGATGTATCTTCAAACACCGGGGTGAGTGGCAGCTTGGGATTGCCTAGAAACGTGTTTAATTGCTGCTCCGCAGGTCCGTCGGGGTCGACTTTGATATCAGGTTCCACAGAGTCGTTATCTTCTTCCCCGGTTACCTGGCTGAAAAATTTCATAAATCGATCTGGTACACTGTTTGGTTCCGGAATCTAGAACAGAGTGAGTATGATACCTGGAGACAACAGAGGGAAGTAGTACCTTTGCAGGCAAACAATTGAGTTGCTCAACAACAATAGTGTTTTCATCTTGTTCCATGTCGCCGTGACTGGTTCTGGTATGTATTTTGGAAAGTTGATTATTCCAAGCCTTTTGGAATATCGCGCTCTTGACTATAAGATTCTCTTTATTGTAGACCAAAATCCCCTTGATTGTCCATTGAGAAGTTGCGAGGATCAGTTTTTCGCATCGATGAATCATTTTTTCTCTGCAATGTTGCATATGAAGGCTATTTGATAATTTCCCCTTCTGGAATATGTAATCAATAAGCTTTTTCACTTTGTTATCCTGGTCTATCTGATATAAGTCATGAATGTGTAGAAATCGATAAACCGCCAACTTGACCAATTTCGGCCAGGGTCTATTCTGCAGGGTGGTTAGCAAGCCATCATACGCAAAGAAATAGCTGTAATTACTGTTATGAGCCACTGGAGAGTGATGGCCGAAAACTCTTCTTTCAATTCTTTGGAATCTGGCATCTCCAATAGCATAACATGTTCCCAGAGATTGTTTGGTCCGAAATCTTCCTTGAATATAGGAGAAGCTTGTCCTTCATTGTTCGGAGAAGTGGTTTGATTCATTGTGAATTCAATAACAAAAGTTTGTTGAGAGGACAATTCGCATTGGAAAGAACTGCAGTAGATATGCATAACTAACAAACGGAGTAACAAATGGAGCGCAAGCCGATATGTAGCTACACCAGCATTTTTGGTTACAAGGCTACCGGCTTTGAGCCATGCAATTTTCCGTGTTACATCAACCACTGGAGTCAAATGGCGCGGTTTGAAGCTCCTACTACGTCAACGGGAAGTTTTGAGTACAACTCAACTCTTCCTAGTGATGCCCTCAACGTGAAAGAAGTCAAAGGTAGTGCCAGTTTTAGCTGGAGGCAATTATCCATCCAGCATTTTATTCCTTTATTGGAAATGTTTTAACCAAAGACCTTGCTAAGGGTACTGTACATGCATGTTCTGACATTTTGCAAAGCATCATCTCAAAGGGCAGGATGATGGGGATTGTTATCACTGGCAGAAGCCAATGTAATGCGTAAGTAGAATATGAGGGTCTCGGGAAAGCTAAACTGTCTGAAAGCCAAAATGTTTGAAAGCAGAACTGTCTGGTCTCATGCATTGGTAATGTACATGTAAAGTATTCACAAAATATGGAATGGTTCAAGAGAAAACAAGCGGTGAAGTAAAAGTAAGTAAGTCTTTGAAAGTGTGTTTTGTAAGTGTGTTCATTGATAGGTTAGTTCTATGCCACAGTCAGTGGCTCATATTCATGATGTTCAGCCACATTTGATCATGTAACCTGTAACCTAACCTTACTCTGCCGCCAACTTTGTTTTCGTTCGGCCTACAACACTACATGATGAACCGGTTGGAAAATTCTCGAGCGCCGTATTGATGATTGAACTTGTTTACTTCATAGGGCAGTGGAAGCCGATCATGCAAAGGCGACTCATATGATAGGGGATAGTCAAGCTCCTCTGTTATCATCTGCGAACCTTCTCTAATTTAAGCTGCATATCGAATATAAAAAATTCTTCGATTTTACATTCTTCATTAATTGTTCCAAGCGTGCAGTTAACATTGAAGATGTAATGAAAACAACTCGTGTGGAAACTTCTCCGGATTATGATCCGAGAGGACCCGTTTCTCAGTGGGAACAACTAGAGGTCGTACCTAGATGAGAATCACAAATTGGTGGTGGTCTAAGACTTGGTGGGAGTCTGTTGGAAACCAAGTACTATCGCAAAGTCAAGCAGAGGAAAGAAGAAGCAACAAGCACAGGGATATTTCCCCTTTGGTGGTGGGAAGCATTTGTGCCCAGGAAGACATTTTGCCAGAAATGAGACTCTTTTACTCGTTGCTGCTATTATTATGGGATTCGATTTTGAGGGCCCAAGTGTGCCAGAGACAGCTTTTAGAAATTGGGGACAGAGTTTAGGAAACCGAAGAATGACGTTGAAGTCAACATTAGAAGAAGAAGTGGGTGAGAAGGTTTCAGATGGAGAGTCGATGTGCGGTGTGAAGTTGATTTTGAGGCTTTGGTGGGAGAGAAAAATGATGTATGGATCTATATATGCAGCGTGGCGATGCATCTGATTACCGAAAAATATCTTTGCTTTAGCCAATTTTGAGACTTCAAGGCTACAACTGTCATAGTTTGTGCCTTCTGGCGTTTGTCATAGGAGCCTGTCACTCGACGAAAAGGCTCTGATTTCTTTACCACTTTTCGTGTTTCCCTGGTTTGATCAATGCATGTGCTTGAATGTCAGCCTTCGAGGTGATTCAGCCTCTTGATTCGCTCCGGAAATGGAGATGAATATTTGCATACTAGGCACATCTCATCCGTATTTCACCTTGGCCGTGCAGTCTCCTCCAATTTCGAAACTAGTTGATGGTTCGACGTCGTCGTGTCATCTTTGCTAATTCGCTACTATATTCGCGAGTTTTAGTGAATATTGTGTGTGGGCAGTTAACTTTGCCATCATTCGAGAATTATTAATGAGCCAATTTCGAACGCTCTGGCTTTACTTATCTTTCCTCTACAAGATGTCCTCTAACGGTAGTTTAATTTGCCTAAGCTCCTTTGAAAGTCTCCTCTCCTCCAAAGTTTTTCCTTTTCACTATACCTTGCACAAACGACTAATTCTCAGATTATTAGTACTACCTCGCAAAATGCGTTCCTTCAACTTCGCCTTCTTCGCAGGTCTTCTTGGCCTGCTTGATACGATTCATTTCGCAACAGGTGGAGCCGTATTTATTCAGCCTGGTGCTAAAATTGTTGAAGTAAACCTTACTCATGTTTCCTATCAAAATTCTGCAAACTAATCGTAAAAATGCAGTTTCGAGCCACAGTATACGTACCACCAGCACCAACAGTCATTCAAGCCACTGGAATTCAATCCTTCTGGCCCGCTCTCGAACCCGCAAATAACTCTGTGATACTGCAAAATGTAGTTGCCAATGAGGGAGATGTATTGGGGCAGTGGTCATTCTTCGAGTATTTCTATGATGGACTTGCACCGGTGGGAGTTGAACCGGTTATCCATGGGAAGAACCGAAATGTCTATCACGGGGATATCATTGCGAGTGGTTTTGTCTTGATCAACGATTCTGAAAAAGGGGTAGGCCTGACAAAACCCCATCAATGGTTTGTGGAATGGAGGGTGAAAAGAGGTGCGAAGGCATTGAGGAAAGGAGAGGTTGATTTTAATGGCAATGCTACTATGGATCTTTCGGTCTATCGTGAGTTAGCTTTTTTTTTCTACCTCGGAAAGTGTACTGAACTTAACTAACACGCAATTCCCAGCCAACGTAGGAGATTTCACACAAGTACGTAGATTCGCTTTTTTCTTTACGTCCTAGGCCCCCTTTCTTTCAATTAACGCACCCAGGCTATTCTCGCAACCGAACTCAACCGAGCCGCAAAGTGGGAGATGGGCCCTGTAATCTGGAGCAATGTTGACGTTCGGATTAATGGCACAAATGCAGATTGGTGTAATGTCGACAAGTTTATCCTCTCTAACGCTACTATTAGTGGTGCAGGACCCGTATATGTATATTCAGCACCTGCAGGGACAGGGATTGCGTGCTTCTTCACGGGTTTTACTCTTAAGAATTCATAGGGACTGGGTTAGCCGACGAGACATAGAGAAGGAGACTTTGAATAATGGTATTACTCATGCTGGGTGAGATGCCGATCTGCGGTATGGACGTGTGGAGGGGGTTTCTGATTTATTTTTCACGGTATAAAAAAACAGAATGGCGAAGAGGATAGATTACGTATTTGCAAATTAATCGGATTCATACTGCTTATGATCACTTACCTAAACCTGGCTCTGATTCATGAAAAAGGGCCATGATAATTTCGAAAATTTCGCGAAATTAATATTTGACCTGAACATGACACACTGAACAATTGACGCAAAATTCCGATATCCGACCTCGAAAAATCGTATTTCTCTTAGCTATTCACCGATAAGATTACCTGCGGTGTACATGCTCTTTTTAATCTCAACTGTCAAAAGGTAAGTGAGATTCAGCGGCTCTTTATATGACGTTACCAATTGGCGGGGCGCCCTCTGAAATGTCGGCTTGATAGCCTCGAGTAAAGCGAAAGGGGTACCGACTGGCGCTAAGCTTACATTTCAAGCCCACTCATAATCTTATTCCACCAGCATGACAGGCACAGAAATAATTTTAGGGCTGAGTCAATGCATTCATCCCTGATTGAATAATATATTCATGCGTATTTTGCTAGATTGGGTTGTTGGCATTGTTTGCACAGGCGTACAGGCGTATAGGCAAACAAGCAAACAATACATACTTTTGATCTCTGGTATAGATCTCCACACGCTCTGCAACTAAAAGATACTACACATCATTTACCTTTGTTTCGAATCTAGTTTGAACTTGCGCAAGTGAGGTTGTATTGCATCCTCGCACGGCGTTTTCGTCTTGATCTTTAGATTCTCTTACTTTTACTTCTCACCCTTTTATCTTTATGATGATGCATTTCTCTAACATTTCTCTTATTTTCCTTGTTTCTGTCCTTACTCTGAACAACCACGCAACAGCAGGCGCCGTATTCATGTTCACATACGGCGGGAAAATCACACGCGTACTTACTTTCCCATTCCTTTCCCATGCGTTCTCTTTCCCCCCCTGTCGTATGCTATCTCATCTCCACAACTGACCTCCCCGTCTCCATAGCTCGAAGCAACCCTTCAAATTCCCTCCCCACCCACCGCTCTACAAGGCCACGGCCCAGACTGGAAAATCCAAGCAACATGGGCTGGCATGCAACCCGCTGATCAAAGCTGTGTTCTTCAGAATGTCGTTGGAAATGCGGGTGATCAGGTTGGACATTGGAGTCATATCCCTAGTTTTTATGATGGTGCGACGAAACCTAGCTGGCAGGAGGTTTATTTTGAGCCAGTTCAGCCCGAGGGTAAGTCTTTTCTTTCCTCGTGGGGAGAGATGGTAGTAAGGAGGGATGGAGGGATGAAGATATGGGGATATGGGGAAATGTGTAGATGTGGACATCAGATGGATGGACTCTGAGCTGAAAGGATTCATAATGGACGCTAATATTATTGAATGAACAGTATATCCAGGAGATGAAGTAACAAGTATCTGGGCCCTTGACAAATTCTCCAATAAATGGCTTGACACATGGTCCGTAATGCCCGGTAAAATCGGTGCATCAAAGGGACAACTTCCCTATGGTGGCAACTACACATTCGATGGCTCCAAATTCGGTAGTTATACCCTTTCCGAATGTTCACAGTTATTACTGACAATCTGATCAGACCCCAAAGTGCCAGACATGACAGAGGTAATTGATTCCACTTTCTAACTCTAGGCTTCGAAGCTCAAGTTGATGTTAATTGTATAGGTCCTATTAATGATCGAGCACGTGGGCATCGGCAGCGTTCCCGATCCCGGTTGGGGTTCTGGGCCGGTGACGTTCACGAACATTCTGATCGAATCGGTATCGACGCAGGATTGGTGCAATCACGAAAACTCACAGACTTGGCATCCGCAAGATCTCAAAGTTGTTAATGTTTCTACGCCTTTCACTTCGACAGTTAGGGATGGAAAGAGAACTTGTCATATTCCTTGGCTTGTCATTGAATCAAATTGAGAACTTTGGAGTGGCTGAGAGGAGGTTGTTAGGATATGGTAAGAATTTGTTCAGAGAGAGAAACAGAAATCGGGTTTGGATGGAAAATTCCTGCAAAGATTGCAAGGGGGAAACAATCGAACGTCTCAAACATACATCAGAATAGCAGAAGACATACCATTAACTCCATAATTTCATCTGTCATGCTTGTGAACTACAAGATACGATGAATGCACTACCTGTATTTTCAGAAATACGAACCATCAACTAGTACTATCGCAGAAAGATTGAAAAGGACTTGCAGCATTATTAGAATGGCGGAAGGTCATATAAAGGCCAATGAAAAAGATATACAGTCTTCTAAAATCCAGGTACGCACTTGCAAAGTTGGTAACCTCGATCACAAATTGAGGCTCGGTGGTTCTGCTTTCCAGAAGAAGATAAGAGTGAAATTAACGTCCCTAGAGAAATCATGACAAATTTCTTTGGACGGTTCCGATATCGAGTGCTGTGATAAGTGATGATATGACTGCTATCAGTCCACCAGGTAGTTTGGAAGAGCACTTCGGGGAATAACGAGAGCCGTCAGATATAAAGTCCCAGAACGGGAGGCGAAGAGCTTTAGTAACAGAAGTTCTGAAAGTCCAGTATCTGAAATACATCAGTGAGATCAAGCACTTGCTTTTATAAATCAATGTCGCAGAAGATAGTCCGTAAGGTTGCAGCACTTTAACTAGGTGGTATGATTCACCTGCCAACGAGACGATGAATAACTGAAGATATCCCGCAAACCGGCCCCGACAATCCTCTTGACTTATTGGTCTCATCAACTAATGTTCACTTGTTGTGTAAACTTCCATGTAACAATGCTTCAAATTGTCGAAAGCATTTTAGACCTTGAAACGCTCTATGCAAGGACTTCTTCTAGGGGTAGCTAGTTTTAGTTATATATACACGTGATATCATTTTCCTCCACCGCCTTTCATTGAAGCACGAGCCATATCTGATTTCCGGCAAAAAACCTCTTGAGCTTTTTTTTTATTTTTTCTCTTGTGAATTGAATGAGAAGTCAATATCAAACCGGCGCAATGGATATCCACCGCTGTAGATTCGTTCCATACCCTCCTTCGACAATCAATGCATTGGCATTCACAAACTCGAAGTTGACAAAAGGTCAATCTACCGTTACCCCACGATTAGCCCTCGGTCGCGCAAACGGTGATATCGAGCTTTGGAACCCGCAAAAAGGATCATGGCTTCAAGAGACAATCATTCGGGGTGGAAAGGATCGCAGTATTGATGGGCTAGTCTGGACTCAAGATCCCAACGAGAATATCAATGGAACGAAAATAATTGGGAAATCCAGACTCTTCAGCATCGGATATACTACAACTGTTACTGAGTGGGATTTGGTGAAAGGTCAGCCATTACGTTCAGCAAGCGGAAACCATGGAGAGATTTGGTGTCTTGCTGCCCAGCCAGCAGAAGAAACAAAGCGTGGCGAGGATCCTTCTGGCGAATGCCAAAAGCTTATTGCTGGTTGTGTTGACGGTGCTTTGGTTTTATACTCCACAGCAGATGAAGACCTGCAGTTACAAAAAGTTCTTGTTCGCCCCTCCGCCAAAAAAGCAAAGATTGTCAGTGTTGCCTTCCAGGGTCGCTATCATGTTGTTGCGGGATGTTCAGATAGCAACATTCGAGTTTTTGATATACGGACTGGATCAATGCTACGACAAATGTCTTTGGGGGCTGGACCTAAAGGGGGACCCAAAGATATCATTGTCTGGGCTGTCAAATCATTACCAAACGGAGATATCATTTCTGGCGACTCAACGGGAGAAATTAAAATATGGCACGGTAAAACATACAGTATAATGCAACACATTAAAAGTCATACCCAAGACGTTCTCAGTCTTGCGACAAGTTTTGACGGGACTTCACTCTTTAGTGGTGGTATGGACAGACGGACAGTCGTCTACAAACAAATCAAGGGAAAGAAGAGATGGGCAGAAGTTGGGCACAGGAGATATCACAGCCACGATGTGAAGGCTATGGCAAGCTTGGAGTGTCAGGGAATTAGTGTTGTGGTTTCCGGAGGTAAGCAGATCTTTCAAAAAGCTTTTTTTTGCAAGCTAATATATCTTCGCAGGTCCCGATGCTGCTCCTACTATTCTCCCACTTGCGCAATTCGGCCAAGAGAATCAACGCGCCTTGCCTTTCCTACCTCAACCATCTATTATTCAGAGTTCTACAAGAAAGAGATTGATAATGAGCTGGTGGGATCGAGAAATCAATATCTGGCGTATAAATAGACTCTCCGAAGCGATCAATGGCGATGAGCCAGAGGCTGCGACGGTCAATCGTAAATTGGTAGCGAAGATATTAGTCAAAGGAGAGTCCAACATTACATCCGCGACTTTGAATGCCGCGGGTAACCTGCTTGCGATTTCGACTGTGGCGGAGATCAAGCTATTCCGTCTTAAAGCACGCAAACCAGAAGAGGGCGAGGGCCTCAAGATAACGACCCTCGCTGTACCACCAGCCTTTTCTTCCGGAGCCCGGTTGGTTCAATTTTCTCCCGACGGAAAGTGGTTATCGATAATTCGTGATGATAGCTCAGTCGCCGTGGCACGAGTCGTTCAGGATAATGCTTCACCATCGTCCTTTTGGATAATCCCGCAGCTCTCGAGACTCTCTCGTCTTGATCGTAACATCTCGAAAACCAAGCTTCTAGGTGGCCTTGGCGCATATGAAAGAACTATTACTCAAGTAGCCTTCTCGTCTGATAGCAGAATTTTAGTAGTCAGCGATTTGGCAGGTTTTGTTGATACTTGGGTTCTAGAAGGAATAGAAGATCTTACACAAGAGCTAGCGGAAGCACCGGAAGATGATTCATCTGATGATGATTCGGACGATGGTTCTGATGTTGAAGAGAAGAAGCCAAAGTTGATTTTCGGTCAACATTGGACACAAAATCCATCCGCCGCTCGTATACCAAAACTTCCCGCCGCACCAATCGTTCTCTCATTCCGTCCTTCAACTCGCCCTGCACAAATCAATGGAGCCACACCTTCTGCCACACGTAATAATCCTCATCCTGTATCTCACGAACTACCTGTTGCCGAGGACCGCATGGTCATTGTCACCTCCACCAATGAAGTATATGAATTTGAAGTTCTGGCCGGCTCGCTCACACCCTGGTCTCGTAGAAATCCTACCTCTACATTCCCCATTGCCTACCGCAAAGTCGGAGATTTGGCAAGAGGTTGTATATGGGATATTTCGAACGGCCGCGAGCGTATGTGGCTACATGGTGTCGGTTGGTTGTTCATGTTCGATCTATCACAGGATTTCCATTTCGAAGACGAGGAAACCGACGAGAATGGAGAGTCCGAGATCGCAGGAAATAAACGTAAACGCCATCAACTAGGAAAATCTGGAGCAGGAGGTATGGTTAACCCAGAGGAGAACGAGACAGGAATGTCCCGTAAAATCCGTAAACTCATCCACGATGAGGAGACCCACGAAACGGAACTCGATTTACAAGAAATTAAAGACGGTATGAATGTTGATTCGGACGATGATGAAATCGACAGGGAATTGAAGTCACTGCTAAGGGAAAGGACGCAGAAAAGCGAGGATGAGAAATTGGGGGGACCAGCGCAAACTTACAAGACGTTCAAATATAGACCAATACTCGGTGTGGTGGAAATTGGCGAGGGGGGAGAAGGGGGTCCAGAGGTGGCAATCGTGGAGAGACCTATCTGGGAAACAGATTTGCCAATGAGATATGAGGGTGACCAGGAGTGGGAGAAGAAGTCCTTGTATTGAAGGGAGTGGTATTAGATGGGTAATATGAATGCGAACGAGGTGGGAGAAACGTAGAATTGATGCATATGGATGGATATGGCGTTTTGGAGCTGGGATGGGATGGAATGTTCAAAAGCAAAAAGTGTCTCGGTGAATATGGACAGACATGGATTCTTGAGAGATGTATATGTGTGTATAATGAAAAGATATCAGTGAATGTTGCTGATACCATTATAAGATATACAAATGATTCCCCGTTATATCTATGGTGTCTCTTCAATTCCCCTAACGAAAAGATTGATCCGCTAGATATCATGACTTTCTCTGGTATCAAAGTAAGTTGCCGAGTATTGAGACACCAGACATTCAAACGTGCATTGACAATATGATTCGATGACCTTACTTTATTTTCACTGCTGGCTAAATCTTTACAACTTTAGCACTAGTGACATGTAGTATCAGTATCATATACGCAGACTGAGATGCAGTTGTTCTGGCTGGTGTGACACCGGGGCTACTGGTTGTTGTGGTCGTACAACGTCATGTAGTATGTGGCTTGGTAGTGGCTGTTACATAGCCTCACTTCACTATGGATATATGAACTCCATCTCCATCCTCGACTTGAACTTTTAGTTCTCACAAGTTGGTTCTGCTGGAAAATAATTAACACATTTTCATCCGAGTCATGGCAGATATACTGGGTACAGCTGTTGGGGTAGTCTCACTTGGATTACAGGTCTCTCAGGGCATCGTGTCTTACTATTCAGCCTATCGCGACCAGGCTGAAGAGATTGACGGTATTGCGCAAATCGCACAAACACTCCACACGACTCTCAAACACTTGCAAGTGAGCCTGGGAAGTCTTCAATTGAACCATTCAACAGCTGTGACACTAGTGACGGCTACTATCGCCTCATGCGCAGACAACATCAACATACTGGATAAAACCCTTCAAAAATGCCGAGTCACTTTACCTACTAGCAAGAGAGAAAAGATTTGCTCCCTCGGCCAAAAAGCTGTGTTTCCTTTCCGTCAAGCCACCTTACGAAGGCTAGAGAATGTTGTCGGTAAACTACAGGCTAATGTTGATATGGCTGTCATGGCTTTACAACTGTGAGTTCCATAAATGATCATCTGTGGTGTAACATTTTTAATTTCACTACTCCGTAGCACCAAATTTTCTGGCTGTTGTAACGATCGGATGAGTTAACCAGCGGTAATTGGGTTCAAACGCTAACTATATTCAAGCGAGGTATCCTGCAAATTATCAGAGCAGACATCAAATATCGCTGCAACATCGGTGACTACAACAACGGGCATAAATTTCATTGCAAAGGAACTCGAAGATTTGAATGCAAGTTTTGTTCCCATTCGCGGTGTTGTCCCGATGTTGAAAGATAGTTTCAATGCCATAGACAAGCATCTACAACAATATGATATAAGATCTAGAAATCTGAACGACTACATGATTCAGGAGTTCTCGAAACTGAAAACAGGGTTCCAAACTGTAACGGGCCTTGTTGAACAAGCAACGCCACGCGCATTAAATCCAGGTCAGGAACAAGTGTTCATGAGTGTGGACCATGCTTCTTCGGAAACCTTAGTGTCTGGAAATTATCGGGCAGAATATAAAAGATCTATACGAAGGGTTTCAAGAAATGCTTGTCCCTGTCAATCACAAGCCGTTCAAGAAAAGAGGTACAGCTACTGGTACTTTTCGACAAGATCTTTGAAATTTATAGGGTCAGCAACACACTCAGGTTCTCACAGTCCGGGTTGTCCATCCAAGTCCTACTCAGAAAAGAAAGATACTTTGGAGATCACTTATTCTCAATGTAGCCGAATATTTTCAGGAATCGTTCGCGCGAGATTATCTATCATCACAGCAGCAGGATCTCTACTCTCAATTTCTCCACATCTCACTTTTCGAAAGATAGTATCCTCGAAGTCCCCGGCGTTCGCTTTAATGAATGAAATTCAAGAAAGGGCATATGAAGTAGATTCCATTG
This sequence comes from Myriosclerotinia curreyana, assembly GCA_002162495.1. Taxonomy (NCBI): domain Eukaryota; kingdom Fungi; phylum Ascomycota; class Leotiomycetes; order Helotiales; family Sclerotiniaceae; genus Myriosclerotinia; species Myriosclerotinia curreyana. Next base: position 115,900 of record NGKJ01000038.1, on the reverse strand, counting down.
GGCTTGCTCTGGATATGGACGACATCAATCTCCAGATTCGCAAACTACTTGCAAACGGTCAGGCGTCGTTAAGTGACGTGAATGAACGTGGTGAATCCATTCTTCATGTATGTATCGGATACTGATTTCGATCATTGTATGTAACTAACAGAAAATTTAGATGACTTGTTTGATCGCTGAAGACCTAGAGCTTACCAACGCTAAAGTATTTCAGTCATACAAGCGATTCTTGAGGTTTCTCGCTGCAAATACCCCAGGAGCAATGATAAATGAAACAAACACCAATGGGGAGTAAGTAATAATTGGTCTCCAGTCTAAAACTAAGTAATCTGCTAATCACATGATCCTAAGACGTCCTCTAGAGACTCTTTTTGGCTCCAAGGTTCTTGGTTACTATCATTCAGGGGTCCCTGATCTTTGCTTGGAGTTGATTGATAGCATGGGATTAGAACTATCTGATTCTTGGTTAGATAATCAATTAATCATTGCGGGGTGCCAGTGGTGGGATAACTATTGTAGACATCTAATGATGTCTCTCTCAAGTTTTAGAGATGTTCCTGAAATACTTGGTTCGACAGCATCCCTTACTCACATCCATATACATTCTGATGAATTTAGGCTTTCACTGTGGAATTCTCAGCACTGCCATTGTGCAGAGATCAGAAGACCGCATGCTTCAAATTCTAGTCACCTCTCCCAATAGCGTATATGAACGAAATACCATGGGACAGACCCCACTACATCTATCTTCTGACTGGCCATTTGGAATATCTCATCTCTTGCGAACCGCCTGTCAGGATTTAGTCAACGCGCCAGACTGTATGGGATATCTTCCGTTGGCTTATGCTTTATACTCAAAATGTTTACCAGCTGTTCAATTACTCTTAGCTGCCGATAGTCCACTACATTCCTTCGAGGCAGACATGTGCAACGACACCACGACAGATATGACATATCGTGCTCAAGATGTTCTCCTTGATTCATTGCGCTCGAGTTCAAGGAGTATTATGAAATGCATGATCATTACACTCGTCGATCGCAGAAAACGACTCTGTAAATTGGCTTTTGAAAACTTGCCAGATAAAAGGGATATACTTCCGGCTTCGGATGATCGAGTATTGGATCTTTATGCAAGCTCTATCTGCGCTCTCCTGAAAGTATTTGGGGTTCATGTACCACCAGCTTTACTGGTCCCTGATGAATATGAGACGGTATACCATCTCCTGTTTGATTATGACATTTATCTTCGGAAATATGCAATTCCAAGAGTTGAAATAGCGGAGATGTTCTACGATGCCGGATTTCGCGAGATAGAGCAATACTATTGTTCTAATTCTAAAAGCACATTAATGATGCTTATGTGGACTGATCACGATACAGCTTCAGACACCATCATAGATAAGTTCAAATTACTTCAGTGGTTAATCGAGAAAGGGGCAGATCTTCATCGCGTAAAGAGAATATTGCAAGGAGACCGGTGGATTCCATGGACGCCAGCTACCCATTTCATTGTCGCTAGCTTCATAATCGACGACCTATGGGAAATCACGATGGAGGAAAGAACTTTTCTGCCAAATGGAGGCCCCGGAGATATATCTTCTCACGCAGAGGTCAGAGAAGTCATGCTTAAGGTTTTGACAGCCTTCGCGGTTGATCCATGCATGTGCGCATGTTCAAACTCGGGATGTGTAGCACTTACCATATTGCTCAAGAAAATCACGTTGGAATTCGATAAAGATGTTATCATCAGTGTATTCCCGAATCTTAGCGAAGAGGAATTTTCTCTCGATTCGTCTTACTGGACCATTCGCGCTTCCATCGTGTTTCTGGTTCAATTCATAGGCACAGATAATGAAGTGTGGAAAATTCTGGCGCCTGAAATTATCCGTTTTGCAACGTTCACGGCCTTGGAACTTAGCCATACTTGCTGTGTTTATCATCCGTATCACGAGAGAACACCTCATTACTTTTCCCCTTTCGACATTGGAGATCATCAAGATATTCAAGAGGAAGAATCTGCCCAAATAGAGGAACTACAAATACTAGTCGCGGAAATCGAGGCTCAATATATCGAACTTGGGCAACCAATCCTTCACTTCTTCGACGGATATTGGCGGACTCGAATTCAGGAACACGAAGAGATAAATACGAAGCCGTATACCGAAGATGAACTTGAGAAGATCCGTGAACTGGGTGTTAGGATTTAAGGAGGCGGGGTCAAGCAATGTGGCTTCCCCATTCGGGGTTCGGTTTATTCTGAATGCTCAATTGGTTTAGAGCATTGGGTGCGGATCAGCATATCCAAGTGTATTTAGGACTGTCATTTTGCTTTGGAGATTGAATATATTCCCGCATTCGCAATGATCATCTTGGGCTACATTTAACGATTTCGTCAGATATTCCAATACCTTAAGGATGGAATCTCGAATCTGGATAATTGATTCCAACCTGTGTTAACATCGTCCGCATCTTTGCCAACCCTTGGAATGTTCAATTCTGTTTTACTACCAACGAAATTAAAATCCTAATCTCTGTTCAACTCTCATACGAATACCTTCCTTCGTCGTGGAATTTACGACAGTACTTCGTAAAGCAAACATCAGCTATGGCCCGAAATTTCCTTTGATACCCTACCCCTTCAGACTCGTCTAAAAATTATCCCTATACGCACGAGCCTTAGAGTCGTGGTCGGAATTAGGACAAGACACGGTTTAAATTGTTCAGAGGTTTCTTTTGGATTTCTAATCTGGCGTTCCAATTTGACCACAGATTTTTTCATCGACCAACTGGTAGTTAGACTATTAATAATAACAGATTCCATATCCCGTCACATAAAGTGATTAAATATTTGTCAAGTTCTAGTTTACCGACGGACTGGCAACAGCTAGAGATACCCCCAACACCTGCAATCCTTCCATTAAAGAAATCTTAGCTGGACTAAATGTATAGTAGATAAATAGTAGATAAAGCCTTTAAAGGTATTCATAGGCCGGATGCAGTGATTTACAGACCAAATCGCAATGACAATATTTCTTACAACAAACACACTAGTAGTACTACTGTACTGGGGTCATATCCCATACTGTCTATGTGATAATAAGTGGTTTGAAATATCAATCCATCCTACCAATCCCGCAGACTTTCCGCCGCCTGCTCTTTGGCACTAGCCGAGGAGGACTGAAAGATGTAAGCTTGAAGGGAAGGAGATTAAGGGAGAAGGGGGGGGAAGATTCATATGACGAGTGAGATGCAGCCGTCCAAAGATTCATGCAGACAAATACTATCATAACTCACTATCTGAACTACTATCCCACTCACTAAAGGATATAATAGTAATTACTAGTGAGCAACTGGTGCTCTCGCGGTAGCATCTAGCTCCACCTACTCAAAGTGCAACTTCTAACACCGTACTTGAAAATTTCAAGAAGTAGATGACTACAAAATCCACGAAACCCATGTATCCACGTGGGTACCAGGATTCCGAAGTCCATGGTGACGAATTTGACGTTGGGGCTTGCGGGGTTGAATTGATGATGAGATTGCTAGGATAACCCATTATCGCTCATGAATAAATGAGGTACCATTCGCTCTTAATCTAACTTATAAATTATAGTATAGTAATGAAAAGCGTAATCCACCACCGATGATGGAGTAGTACAGTACTATCGAAGTAGTTTTGCCAAAGTGCTATGCACCGATTAGTAGACATCGGGCCATGGCGTCGCGTCTTCAGCATCAACTATTGCGTGGGCCGGTGTGAGGTGGAAGGAATAAGGTTATGCATGCACACTGTACAGTACAGTCGGTACAGTAAGAATGCGTACGTAAGTGTACGCAATAAACTTAACACCTGATGAGAAAACTTTGAGTGTGATGCAGGTGGGATGTTAAGATGATGGATGGGATTATGAGATCTAAGAGGGGCTATTGACGAATGTAAGCATTTGTCATCACATAGAATTGGATACCTGTTGTCAAAATTTGGATTAAGGAGGGGTAGATCAGTGTGCACCGTTGGAGACGAAGTGACCGGCGGTAATAGGGTATATACAACAACCCGACTCATATTAACATATATTTTCCACAATACATGACTCAGAGCCGAGGACTCCAAAAGTTATTTTACACTTGTATGTGGTCGATTTATGATTAAATGCTAAAACATGGGTCTTAGATACGAATCATAAGGGGAAAAAAGTCTAATTTGCTAAATTCGTAAGCTGGACTTCTAGAATGCGAAAAGAAGGAATTGATATCGAGACCGACGTCTTGGTAGCGATTATACTACAGTAGTATGTCAGGACTTAGTGATTGAGATCAACACATACGTAGTACTTACTACATACGCGTCCGTCCACTTTGACTAAAGATGAAGGCATTAAGCCAAGGCCAGAAAAAGTCTACGATTTCTATCTTGGCTTTTCTTCTCTCTTCACAAGTCGTTCAGATGATATGAAAATTATAAAATGAAATTGAAGAAACTTCATGTATAAATGTGCAAAACTGACAGTGCTAACTGCTTTGCACCTGGTTTGATATTAACATTTAACATCAATAATTCCTTGACCACCACGTGTGCAACTAGCATCACAAAATCCAAAGTTTAATTCCGCATCATCGTCTTGTTTTGTATTGCTAGCCTGTGAATTAAGTTGATCCCAAACCCTATAGTTTATTATTACTGCGTGTGTGAAATTGATGCAAGTCGACTGACTGACTAACAATAATCCAAAGTAGTTGATCGAAGCGCTTACTTATTAGGTAGATGATATCGCAAAGGAGCATAGGTAACTTTATCATATCAAGCTCCTTTCTTCTCCTTTCTTCTCCTTTAGTTTTAAAGTTTGAGAAGTTTGATCCTTAAGAAGTGAGCGGGTTTTGTCCGGTAATTTGATATTGCAGGACAATGTTTCTAATACTGATTTAGTTATTCGTCTTCGAATCTTTGAGAAGGTAGTAAGCTAGTCGAAGAAAGCGGGCGGGCGCTTATGGAGTAGGTAAATTGACGGAAAAATGGATAAATATGAAAGATAGACGCGGATGATTCCTGGTTTTGAGGTCAAGAACTCAAGGGGAAGGAAAAGAAACGAGGATGGTAATGATTTCGGTTGGTAGGACTTGTAAGAACGGATGGATGGATCATAAGTAGCTCTTCTTTGTATTATTTTATTAGCCTTGGTGTCTCCTTTTATCTAATTGTTGTATCTATACCGGTATACCGTTAGTAGTATACATAATACACGCGCGTTCGGTTGGGTATACTTATTTTCATCTCCCCCTTTCCTACGAAATTCCTATAACCATTACTTCATCACGTGCGCATCGCTAAATGATTACCTAATCCATCTAAAAATACCATGTAATTAAACTCAAACGTTACCCACAGACCAAAAGGTAAAAAACGCCACAAAGGGGTAGCCGCGCAATCTTCAATCCATACTATACCACTTAAAGAACCTTTGCCAAGACAAAACGCGTATACCTTTTTCTTGTAAAAGGGAAGTTTATTTGAAATTTAAGGGTTTGAGACTTTGAGTTTGAGTTTGTGTGATGTGTAGATTTTGATTTTGATGCCAAGAGGAGGAGGAGGAGGAAGGAGGAGGAGGAGAAGGAGGAGAAGGAGGAGAAGGAGGATGATGATAAGAATGTAGGTTAGGCGAGAATAAGGAAAGGAGGAGGAGGTGATATCGTCACAAGTCACCACAACGAACATAAAACTTATTGTACCTAGCCAAGGACATTGATTGCGTATGTATTCATTGTATGTATGTACCAACTCATGTATCAATAATAACAAGAGAAACTATTCTTCACCAAGACCCTTAAAGCTTGAAGATGTGCGCGTATACAGTAGTACCAAAACACCTCACCTATTATTTCAAAGCCCGCTCTGGACTGACCTGACACTTAGATAGATCGACTAGGTAGATCAACACGGATTCATCATTTTCCGGTTCAGAGAGAGAGAGAGAGAGAGAGAGAGACTACGAATATCAAAAGGCGGAGGGACGGGTCTGATGTATATACCGGTACGCGCAAATCGTAAGGCTCAAAAGTTTGAGGGGGGTTGATTCTGGTTTTGTATGGTGATCTGCGGTTTTTGGGTTGGGGGTTTGGGTTTTTGGATCTGATTGGTACGGGGAGGCTGATGGATGTGATTTGAAGATGTAAAGAATTTGATGGGGGAGTACGGTACTAGGTATCTACCTAGTATCTATACCACCTACCAAGTCTCAACCTCGTATTAATATATTTCATCTGATGTTTAAAAGTAACCAAATCCAGGTACTAGGTTACAGATATGGATATAGAATCATAGATGCTGTACAGATAGATATCGAGAGAAGCACAACGGAGTAGTACATATACTTACCTACTACTAACTATCTACTTTCGTCGTCGCAATATGATTCATATTGGCCCAAGACATACATACATATCGGAAGGGATTCTTCATCATCATCATCATCATCATCATCATCATCATCACCATCCCATCCCATCAAGAACAAGTTTGAATCAAATTTTTACTTTCAAAAAGAAAGATTCTTAGTAAGTAAATCATTGCTGATAAGAATCATATATATCAAGGCAAATGATATTATTAAATAGAAAAAAGAGAGGTTTTAATAATATAATAATATAATTTTGAAATGAGTTTGATCGCTTAGGGTGGAAGTCGTCGTCAGCTCTTCTAGTTAAGTTACTCGAATCAGCCAGTCAGTTGTTCTATTAGGTGATCAGAGTAGTGATAGGTATGGAGTATGGAGTATGGAGTATGGAGTATGGACTCGTACGGAGAGAGAAGTCTAGATATTATTGAGAAACTGGAGGAGAGGAAGAAGAAGAGAAGGAAGATGAGGAAGAAGATATGATGATGATAGTGGATTTATTGATTGATTTATATATATATATATATATAGATATAGATATAGATATATATATATATATAGATATAGATATATATATAGATATATATATCGATACTATTATTTATTATATTCTATAAATTCATATTGTATTATTACCTAATGTATTATTATATATTCATTAATAATGAAATAAGATATAAGATCTATAATTACGAATTTCTCATACATAAGCGAAAAGTGTGGCGGTTGATTGCGACCAAGGGTACTTTTTTGGGAAGGCTGTGCTTCGAGGGACAAACAGAAATTGAAGAAGTAAAGATAGAAGAGTCTATCTAAGAGAGAGAGAGACAGAGAGAGAGAGACAGAAGAAGAGAGGGTTTGGAATATATCTTCATATCTTCATATCTTCATATCTTCATTTCAATCATTTATTCAGCAATCCTTCCTTCTTTTCTTTTGGATATTCAGCAGACTACCTACTACTACTATCACACCAATCAGACGATATTATACGATTCCTCTTTCGATTAGATTATAGGACAAGCCACAATTTACACAAAGAGAGAGAGACAACGAGTGAGAGTGAGAGAGTGAGAGAGATAGAGAGAGTGCGTGTGTGTGTGTGTGTGTGTGTTGCGAAGGTTGAAGTGAAGGAGGTCAGACAGACGGATACCTACTTTCCCTCAAAAAACATACATATATACATATATATACGAAGTACATACATATATACTCGACATCAATTTACCTGCCTTCCTCAAAAACGACAATATCAACGTTATCGAATATGGCTGATCGAAATGGATCAAATGGAGAATATGATGAAGCATGGGCGAAAGATTTACGACAACAATTCGAAGGTTTATTAAGGACGAAACGATTAAATGAATTGGATAGATCAAGATCAAGGAATTCATCACCATCACCATCATCATCATCTTCATCACCAAGAGAAAGAACATCTTCATCCAATTTACGAGCTTCTTCTTCTTCTTCTTCTTCACAACAAACCGCACAACAATCTTCAAACTTTCAACCAACTTCATCAAGTAATCAATCAACACCTTCAAAAACTTCAAAACCTTCAAAACCTTCAACACCTCCTTCATATTCTTCATTAAGAAATTTACCAAAGATTCCGACACCACCAGCAGATGCACAATCACAGAAATTCAGAAATTTATTAATCTCCATCTCACAAACACCAACTAAATACGAAAATCCTGGATTACTGGATGAAGCTTTACAACATTTACCATTGGATAGAATTTATGGGGAAGCAGAGGAAGAAAGTCAAATATTACAAGCTGAAGCTGAAAGTATGGGAGATGGAAGAAAACCAGAATGGGGTTATCAAGATTGTGTTATTCGCGCATTATTGAGGTAATGTTACTCTTCTACCTTTTATTCTGCCTCCACGGCAGTGGCCCCCGAGGAGGGCCAGCGGAGCGTCATTCACTTAATAGAATCTAACCCTTCATCAGATGGTTTAAACGTTCATTCTTCTCTTGGGTAAATAATCCACCATGTCATGTATGCATGTCACCTACAGTCGCACAAGGAATGACACCACCAACACCCGATGAATCAGCATGTGGAGCGACCAAGGTAGAATTATACAGATGTTCAGCAGGGGATTGTGGTGCATATGAAAGATTTCCAAGATATAGTGACGTTTGGCAATTATTACAAACAAGAAAGGGTCGAGTTGGTGAATGGGCCAATTGTTTTAGTATGTTGTGTCGAGCTGTGGGAGGTCGTGTAAGATGGGTTTGGAACGTTGAAGATCATGTATGGACGGAAGTCTATTCAGATACGAAAAAGAGGTGGATTCATGTTGATGCATGTGAAGAAGCTTGGGATAATCCGAGGTTATATGCAGAAGGTTGGGGTAAGAAGATGTCTTACTGTATCGCTTTCTCAACAGATGGTGCGACAGATGTTACTCGAAGATATGTACGAAAATCCGATCATGCTCTCGCACGAAATAAATGTCCGGAAGAGGTCATGCTATACATTCAAAACGAAATTCGTGGTCTTCGAAGAGCAAATATGAATAAGGATGAAAGATTTCGATTGGAAAAGGAAGACGCGAGAGAAGATAAGGAATTAAGAGGTTATGTTGTAGCATCAATTGCTCAATCAGTCGTATCGAATTTAAGACCGGATGGATCATCAAATCAACAAATATCAACTCCACCTCCTCCTCCTCCACGACAAGAAGATCAAAAATTACCTGCTGAACAACCTGGTAGACAAACTGGTGCACAGGAATGGGCTAATGCAAGAGGTGAAGCTGGAAGAAGGAATCAACACCCGAGAGATCCTTCACAACATGGACCTTGAAATTAATCCGAACAACTGGAATTCATTCTTTTCATACAACAAAATGATCGATTCGAAACGATTCGATGGAGGAAGAGACAAACTTCCTTTCATGAAGGTAGGAAGGTAAAGGCGGAAGATCAATGACGCTCCGCTGGGCCACTGCCGTGGAGGCTTTTCGCTTCGCTCTAGAAGATGCCCCAAACGGTGCCATAACATCGAGACGAAATAGATAATCGAGTCGCGGATCTATCTTTGATGCTAGCCATCATACCTCCTTGACGAAACATCGAATACGAATCGATACCACCTTCATGCATTTACAGAACATCATTATTCGATTCTAATATACACAAATTTATCTATCAGTTTACCCATCTTTCGAGGTAATTCGTTCCTTGCCTATATATCAAAGGCCTGTGCGTTATGGATTTTTTTCAATCTATCATGCGAGGAGTTCGAGGTACTATTACACAACATACATAATTTTATTTGTTAAGGGAAGGGGAAGGAAAGTTGGGGATAGCTGTGGGTAGTTTGGATATTCTCTGGTGAGATACCAAATTGGGTGCACCTGGTTATACAGCTGGCGTTTTTGGGGAGGATTGACTTGAATCTTCTACGATAAAGATTCTTCATCGCTATCGCTATCGATGCAACATCATTACATATTTTCTTTGTTATTTATATCACCCATCTTCATCATCGTGGAATGAAATGGATCTAGCGGGGAAGGGATTTCGTGGATAGGAAGGGGTGCAATGCCTGACCTATGGCTGGCATGGTGCGAAATGGATTTGCATTGCCTTGCATTGAATTGAATGGGATGGGATTGGATTGGTAGATACCCTGGATGGGGATTGGATATATGGGAAGAAAGCAAAGCAAAGAGGAGGAGAATAAGATCAGGGAGGGGGAAGAGAAATATCGGGATTTGGATAGGGGATAAGGGGATAAGGGGATAGGTATATTGGTTACTACAAAGAGTCAGTCTGATGATCGTTGTATCAGATGAGTTAAGATGAGATGAGATGAGATGAAATAAAATGAAATGAAACGAAATGAATAGGAGCATGTTGGTTGGCTTTTGATACATATCGTTGAAGTTTTGTGCATGGCTGGCTGTGATGAATGAATGACTGAATGACTGACTGGCTGGTAATTATTCGCTAATCCTCGTTTGCTATTGATCGTTATTAATGATTATAGCAACCAACCATCTATTACCATCGTATAAGACTCCCCAGATACAGAATGATATGATATATTATTTGATTAACTTGAGGGAAATTATAAATGATAAATAATAAATGCTTTATTTTATATTTTAAATCTTTAAAATTAAAATTCTTTATTATTTTTAAAAATTATATTTATTTTTTAAAATTTTTTTTTTTAAATAAATTAATTAATCTTTATATTATGATTTATAATATAATCAAGTTTTGAATTTTTATATAAAATTTGATTTTTTTGAAATTAAAAAACAATATTTTTATAGAAATAAAATACAGTTTTATATCGATGAATGAAGTAAAGGATTTAGGATTTTAGGATTTGGGATTGGTTGGTTGGTTGGTAAGTTGGTAGGTGTGCGCTTGAGTGGGGTTTTTTTTTTTGAAGACAAGTATCGGTACTTCGTACTTCGTCGAGTACTCAAGTACCCAAGTACCCAAGTACACCAGGGTGCAACGTACAATTGGGTTTCTTCTAACATATACATGCATTATATGAGGAGTTTGATGGGATTTTGAATTTGAGTTTGGGTTTGGATTTGGGTTTGACAAACGGAGCAAGCAGGAGCAAGCAAGCACGGGTTTTTGATATTTGAGTTCTTCGATTCCTTTACAATCGTATTCAAACTCAGGAAATCATGGGAGATCATCTTCAAGTGGAACAAGGTGTATCTTCCGCAGAAGCTACAGATAGGAACTCTAGGGAATTTGATGGCATTGTTGAGGATGGGAATCGAGTAAACCCTACACTCGATATACCGAGAGATCAAAATCAAAATCAAAATCAGGGGATTTATACGAATAATTCACAACCACGGACTCAAACACAAACACAAACGGCACCAAGACCAAGGACATTTGGATCGTTTTTTGCGATTCACTCTCCGATTACCAGGAGACGTCTTGGATCACTCCTTCCATCTCGTGATACCAGTGGAGAAAAATCTCTTCCAAGAAATATGAGAGGAAGTTTCTTTCACAGTCATCTTTCTCGAGAAGAAATGGACAAGAAACCCACTAGATCTCTCAAAAGTTTCATGGGTCAAAAATGGTACAATCGAACTTCACGATATCTATCCCCCATCCTTGTCCTCCTCCCACCACTAAGCTTCATAACAATCCACTACACCTATTTCATCGTCACTCTCCTCATCACCTCCCTCATATTCTGGGGATCATCAAACCCATCAAAATCAATCTCTTATGTGGATTCTCTCTTCTTGGTTACATCTGCAATGACCGAGGCGGGTCTTAATACGATTAATTTAAGTACCTTGACGACTTTTCAACAGGTGGTTTTGTGGTTGTTGATTGTGGTGGGGAGTGCGATTTTTGTTAGTGTGGCGACGGTGAGGACGAGGAAGAGGGCTTTTGAGGTTAGGTTTGGGGAGGTGGTGGGGAGGCAGAAGGAGGAGAGGAGGAGGGAGAGGAGGAGTATGAATGGAACTAGGAGTGGGAGTAGGGAGGGGGTGGAAAGTAGAAGTGGATTTGGAGGTGGGAATGGGAATGGGGTAGTGGGGGGTAGTTGGAAATTTCCTTCGAATGGAAGTGGGAGCAGTGGGGATGAAAATCTCCTGGAGATGAAGGAAGGATTAAGAATCCAACCAGCTGAAGGGAAAATTGAAGAAAATTGTATGACTGCCATTTCGGAAATTTCTCCTTATGGTGGTGTACCAAAAGATACAGGCGATCATATTACTTTTGCACCAGATGCATATCCAGGATATGGAAATGGAAAGGGAAAGGGAAAAGCAAAGGATGTCATGATTGGAAATCCAGATAACGAAACCACCACACCAGCTCGTTCAACGAATGTTCAACATCTAACCAATACACCAGAAAATACAACCCTAAAATACCGAACTCATGAAACAAATACTCCATTCAACTATCCACAAATCGGCCAACAAGATCTCGCACCTCTTCAATATCCCTCCTATCTTACTCCTAATACTACCGGCCGCAACGCACAATTCCATGGCCTATCAAGAGCCGAAAGAGAACATCTAGGTGGTGTTGAATACCGAGCTATATCATTCTTAGCCTGGTTAGTCCCTACTTATTTCGTCCTTTGGCAAGTACTCGGGGGAATTGGTTTGGGTGCTTATATGGCACATAATAAGAGTAATGTTGCGCTTGAGAATGGGATTAATCCTTGGTGGCTGGGGGTTTTTAATGCGATTAGTGCGTTTAATAATTCGGGGATGAGTTTATTGGATTTAAATATGGTATGTTGCGTTCCCTCCCTTTTCTTCCAGGTCATGAAACAAAATTAAACTCATAAAATACAGATCCCCTTCCAAACTTCAATATACACCCTCTTAACAATGGGTCTACTAATCCTCGCCGGAAACACAGCCTACCCACTCTTCCTCCGTTTAATCCTCTATATCCTTTTAAAACTTCTCGACGCCTTCCCCAACTTCCTCTCCCCCTTCCAACACCACAGACCAACCCTCCTCTTCATCCTCCGCTACCCCCGTCGCGTCTACACCAATCTCTTCCCCTCCCGTCCAACATGGTGGCTCCTATTCATGGTCATCACCCTAAATTCTATCGACTGGATTGCCTTTGAACTGCTCAATATCGGAAATTCCGCCACTCAGATAATCGAACCGAGATACCGTGTTCTCGATGGATTATTCCAGGCGATTGCGGTTAGGAGTGGAGGGTTTTATATCATTAGCATTCCCAGTTTGAGAATCGGCTTGCAGTTTTTGTATGTGGTTATGATGTATATTAGTGTTTACCCGGTAGTTATTACCATGAGACATTCAAATGTTTATGAAGAGAGAGGTTTGGGGATTTATGCGGGCGATAAGGAGGTTGATGTGGATAAGAGGTCGGAGAGATCGGAGAGATTTGGAGGGAAAATGGTGAAGAGGATTCGAAGGTCCTTTTCGGGCCGGGATGGGGAGCAATGGAATGCAAAGGGAAGTGCGAATTTGAATGGGAGGGATGAAACTACGGGGACTCAGTGAGTATTGGTTTCTTTTCTATACCCCTTTCCTTGATCCTTGGCTCGATTGATGTGCTATATCCTCTCAGTCTTCGTCGCAACACTAATTTTCTACTTACTTCTCATTTTCATCTTCATCTTCATCTTCTTTTCATCTTCATCTTCATTGATTTTACCCACTAACCCCCCTCCCCATAGATTCATCCGCCACCAACTCCGCTCCCAACTCTCCCACGACCTATGGTGGTTAACCCTCGCCACTTTTTTAATCGTCTGTATCGAAGTCTCATCCTTCGACCGCGATCCAGTTACTTACTCGGTCTTTAATATCATTTTTGAAGTGGTGAGTGCGTATGGTTGTGTAGGGATTAGTACGGGGTTGCCGGATCAGGATTATAGCTTTTCCGGGGGGTGGAGGAGCGCGAGTAAGATTGTTTTGGTGGCGGTTATGGTTAGGGGGAGGCATAGGGGGTTGCCGAGAGCGTTGGATAGGGCGGTTAAGTTGCCGGGGTTGGGTGGGGAGGAGGATGTTGGGGTGGTGGATGGGGGGGTGGTTGAGGAGAGGGGTGGTGACGGTGTGGATGTCGATGTTGACGTTGACGTTGACGTTGAGCTTAATGGAAAAGAGGGTGATGGATTAAGAAAGAGGAGGTTTAGTCGTGGAGTTCCAGGGCCGGGTTTGGAAGAGGTTTAGGTTTTAGATTGCAATAGATAGGCTGAGATTAAATAATGATTCTTGAGGGGGGAGGTG
>NGKJ01000038.1:82071-101658 GCA_002162495.1 Myriosclerotinia curreyana | reverse complement strand
GGGGTAAATTACTTGCGAAATGTAGGTACAAGGTACTATTATACTTAGGCTTCTTTGCGATGAGGATAATGAGTTGTGAAATTGGGATTGGGATTGGAATGGAGGCGTTGGTGTTGGTGTTGGGATGGGATGGGATGATGTCAGATTGCAATATTTTCTACAGTACTAGTCCGGGTATAGATTGAGGGGATATAATATGAAGATGTGAAGACATAGAAATATGGATTACTACTATACTATGTTATTAGAAGAAAAGTTAGAATATAAAAATTTGATATGCGAATATGAATGTGATAAAAATCATGAATTATTTAAGGTATGGGTATGGGTATAAGCGATTATATTGAATTAAGGAGGAAGAGTCTGTAATCTATATTTTATATTGTTGGATTTAGGGTTGGGGGTGATGTTCTGGGAATTGGGGGGAATTGGGAATTGGGAATTGGGAATTGGGAATTGGGAATTGGGAATTGGTAAAGAGGAAGGATGAATATGAAGTGAGGCTTTTAGGAGAGGTTTTAGGGACGTTCAACCGGGGGCGGGGGGGTTTGCAAGTGCATTTCATGAAGAAATTCTTTTCTTGTTATGATCTGTATATAACCTATATATAACCTCATAATCGATATCCATATCTATATTTATGTTTTCAACTCTCCGAGATTAAACGACAACGATCATTTCTATAGTTATCCTCTAAAGATTCAATACGGGAAGGAAAATTCTGGGACTCGGGGTATAGAGCAAGTTGGATTTTGATTATAGGAGAAGATGGAGAATGAAAGCTTGTTGTCATTTTGGCGCTACTTTTTGCTTGAATTGATTTTGGTATTGTGATGACTATCCCTTGTGGACTTTTTGTCTGCTGTTACTTGGTGGAGATGGGACGAGAATGCAGTTGCGTGGGAGAAGTAATGATTTGGGAAATATTTGGGTATGGTTGAGAAAACAGACAGGTTCTACTTGTGGTTCTTGTTACTCAAGCTAGGTCACGCACACCTACGATCGGAAGGGTCGTTTCTTGGTTGGGAGTGCTTTGTTCATGAGAAGTTTCGGTAATCTCAACTCTCATGTATATTATAGACGACAGAGGAATTAAAATGCGGCTGTGGCTAATCAAAAGTTGACTTGATTAGATTCACCAGTAGATTCACTGAGCGAGAATGTGATCAATATTACAAAATGGGGGAAAGAGGGGTATCTCACTGTAGTATTTAAGTCTTCTCTTCCACCATTCTAGGCCAGTGGACCAAAAATGTAATTCTCAGATATCTTCTCAATCGGGAGCTGTGGGCGCTACTTGCTGTGTGTTCTTCTTCCATACCTCCTCAGTGTCAATTGGGTTTTCTGTTGAGAATTCTGCTGCTCTTTGATACTTTGATCAGCAAAGATTTCTTCTCGTCTGTGTATCTTTTCCTTTGTCAGACGAGCATGTTTGTTGCCAATTTATTGCGGGAGAGTTTTGAGTGATCGAATCAGCGAACACTTCTTACTTATGATGATAAAGAAAGAGATTGTGTTTTACTCTCTAACAATTCAAGTACTAAATTTGGCTGGTATGCACTTGATCTGGCCATTTTTTAATTTGTATAATTTATTATGTTTGAGTTTGCGCTGTGAATTGTATCTGGGCAAACGGATATTTATGTTGTTAAAATTTCAGGACGACAGTAAAAACTCTCATCTATTGTAGCGATATGAAATAACTTAATACTCCCATCCCTTTCGCCCTTTCGATATACTTGTTAGCCAGTGTCACATTTCCCCAAACACCAAAGAGCGAGAGTTGAGAATATACAAGCTAAAGCCGAAGTTCAGATTGCTCTGGGGACTTGAAGCTCTGTTGAAATTCCTTGACAGTTCTTATTTTGACAAGTGTCAACCTTCAGCCGTGTATTTAAAGGCCACTCTGTCCTCAGATGCATTATATTTCCCCTTTTTTTCATATTACTTCCTGTGCAAGTGAATCAGTGTCTATGGAAGCTGACATAAGTCCTTGACGAGAAGTTGCAATTTCTCGGCTACTAAGGGGTAATGATGTAGGTAAGGTTGTGTTAGGTCATGTGTGAGGTGAGCGTAACATTTTTTTCAGTGGATTTTTGAGGGAAATGGAAGTTTCTACGCATTATCTTATTAAAGAGTGAGCCAAACTTAAGAAGAATAGTTCATCAAAGCCTGATCTCTCAGTTTCGAAATGGAGAGGGATGGCCATTAATTGCGTGTTCTGCGATTTCTATAATTCATTCGGATGAATATTGTCTGAAAATTTTGAGTTTCTCAAAGCGTCACTCATTTCCCCATAAATTCGAAATACGAAATACGAAAGCTTTGCATTACTGCTATTACATCTGAATACTCGTTGTCCAAATATCTCACAGTGACTACTGCCATATTCCTTTTCTTCACAGCTAATTCGTGTAGCGTATAAAGCATCCTAATGCATACCTAGACTCAACTCCGCCAAGGTTCCACCCCCACGAACTGGTTTTGAGAACTGTTAGCTTTTTTTCACTTTTACTTGACTTTGGTCTTCCACCATTTGGCAATTGATCTCTTTTATAACTTGTCGGTGACAATGCTAATTTGTGGGAACTCATTCTCGAGCGAGGTAGTATGGAAACTCCTACGTGGGTCATTCACTCCTCATCATCTTGGAGTGCGATGATACAATAGTTGTTATGGGGAGCTGGAATGACCAAATTTTATTTCAGGAGCATAAATATCAAGCACCACTTTCAAGCCAAGGGATCTATCAAGCAGTGGTGCTCAACTGATTCTACTGACGATCACATGCTCTACTCCCGAGCCCCTTGATATAACGGAGGTATTGTGCTACGTGCAGACACTGATTATCTTGAGTATGGGATTATTTTCTCATGCGATCCTGTTTTAGATGGGTAAAAATGGTATGTTTGATGCTGCCAATTACAAGCTTTGGTTGTCACTTGTATTTGTTACCGTTTGCTCGATCGTCATGAAAATATTCCGAATTTGAGATGGGCACTACAATATTGTTCCCTGAAGGTATGATGAGAAAATATATCGATTAAACAACGCATATGGCTTCAATACGGTTTCCAAGACTTGAGTTGCCATATGCATGTCTTTCTCCAAAATCTATACAGGCTGTCTCACAGGAGAGTGGAATGTTTTATATCCATCGAGAGTGTATTGGTTTCCGGAAATTTATTTTCAAATGGTGTAGCCTATAATAAAATGATTCACTCTACCTTTTGGGGGCCGGGGAAGTGGGAAAACAAACTAGTGTTCTGAATACTCGGTATACGATAAATCGTCTTCGCAGAAATGACCGCACGATTCGAAGTAATTCCACCATACTAAGAAATTATACCATACTAGATATTTTTCAGAGGTTGTATTGACTCTCTAAAACCACGACTAGAATCAGCCCCGAGACTTAGGTTCGGGTAATTTGTATATTTCAAATTTTCTACAGCTTCAGCCCTTATGGAGTTCATGTAGATATATCTGCACGCTTTACTCGGGTCAAACTTGAGTGCGTTCCATTTTTTTGATGATGAAAAGAGAAATCTTGCATGAATCAGATATGGAACTAGAGTCGATCAAATGGAAATGGAAGATCCATTGCCATCTCGGCAATTATTGCTGTTTATATTATGTTTTGTGAGTTGGGATGACAACAACACTCTCTGGGATTTGACAATGAAACTTCGAAAGTAAGCCCCCTACTTTTGGATATCGTGAACGCTCAAAAGAAGGTCGATAAAACCACAAAACTTGTAGCCGTCACGTAGCGTAGTGTCGCCAACTCCTAGGCGCCGGGAGGAGGATTGAATCCTGAAACATGCCGTAGATTTGACCTGGGAGAGTGGAAACTCATATAGATAAGAATTTGGCAACACCTCCGGTACAGCATCAAGCCGAGGACCGCTTCCATTCACCACCAGCTTGATCTGATCCACAACAATGTCCCGAAAATTCAAGTTCAAGTTGACATGTGTAGTGAATCAGGATATGGTTTGCAATCAGAGACTGAGGACAACCATGTTATGGCTTCGTTGAACATAGAGCGGGAATGGGAAAGTTTGCTGGTGCATGTAGTTAGGAATATCCAGGTTTTTTGGTAACAAAAATCAATCATCGCTGACGAAGATCCCTATGCTATTATTCATTGGCATCTTCGGACGATAAAAAGAGGGGACTCAACTGAAGAAATTGAGAGAAGACACGTCCTCCATAATGAAACATTTCTATTCTAAGGGCGTCAATGAAATTCGGGCCACGCTGAGCTAAAGACTCTACATGAGCTGCAACTCTTGGGAGCTGAAGGTTAGGACTTCATGCTGCCAAATGCTTTCTGGCTCATGTTCTTGAATAATAAGTATATTCACTCGAAGGAATGCGGGGTCTTCAGCCTTCAGAGCTCTCTTATTTATAATGATGCGGTTGGTCATCCACTGATTTTGAAGGAGATATTTCACTGCTCGAGGTCTTTGGTCTAGTAGCATATAAACACGTCCGAGTGAGGATTTTTGAATGTTAGGAATAAATATTGAAATTTTACACTTTACAATGTGCGGAGTCTTACATCAACCTTGCAAATCCATCGAAGCATTCTCCGCTCAAACTTGAGTGTTTGGAGATTATGGATCGGGTAGTCAAGAGATATCTTCCGCCAGAACATCGACTCTCATCTGCTGAAGAAAATTCTTGCTGTCATCAATATTAATTGTCAGACAATAGAAACAGGTCAATAATAATCCCCCGCTAAGAAAGTCAAAAAACAGAGCGGATATACACATTCCACGACTCAGTCTGACCTCGTCAATCCAGCATCCTCCCCTAATAATTTACTGAATAGCTGCACGATTGAAAATGGAGATCTTAGTCTAGATTTTGAATAGAAATATATCTCCCAACTCAGAATCCCTTTAGCCAGTAGCTAATGAATCTGACAAAGAGATGGCCATTCACACCTTTTTACTCCCTCTTTTCAGTCACTGGGGTGAATCTTCCCATCCCATGCGCAAGGATATTTCAATACCAACATCCAAGAACTGTATTACTAAAGCTTAAAAGCTTCATTTCTCACCAGTATTCTTCCGTAAGCAAAAAGTAGACATGGCACAGAGCAACATGGCAAGAAGAAACTGAGAGGTGTGCAACTGAGAGGTGTGCAACTGAGAGGTGTGCACTGCAAGAAATATATCATCCATGATAGCTACGTACTTGATATTCTCCTACACAGATTTACTCAGATTCCACGATTTTTAAGCACATAAGCACATAAACACTCAAATGCTTACTCAAATCCTGGAATTTGACGACAGCAACAAAACCACAGAAATATATCACCGTCAAAACTCTCTTTCGCTATCAATCCTTTAAATACCCCTCACTCCCTCACTTCCTCACCACTCACCCCTCACCCCTCACCCCAACCACCAACCCCAAAAACCCTTACCACAAGCACCAGGACACCACGACCAACAAGTATAATAAACAAGCGATTCTGAAAGCCACAATTCCTCCGCCTGCACATTCCTAATAGATAGGGTTCTTTTTATTGAAAATATTCAATTACAAGAAAATAGTCGTAGTAGAGGTAGGGCTTTTATAAAAAAACACTGTAGACTTTTTGAGCAAGACTAATGCATCGGAATATGGATCTCTAGCACGATTCCAATTCGGGCTGTAGGTTGACTTTATGCTTCTGCTCTAACTAAACAGATGAATCAAGCACCAAAAAAGTAAATAACACACTCATTAAACCCATACCCCCCACAAACCCCCTCAACTCCCGCAGTACCAACCTCCCGCACCCCTCCATAACTCCCCTCGAGGTAATACATAAACCCCACCTCACACCCGTCATCTATCATTCTCTGCAAGAATCAAGATAGACCTGAACCGGAAAACCCATGGCTTTGGTGCAGATCACCTCGTACCCATGCCTTGGCACTGTGACTTTTCTTCTCGGCCAAGCTCAAAGATAATCGCAGGCAGCCAACTTCTACCAAATCGCAACACCAAGTAAGCCCCCAGTATCAAAGAAGACCAACAGTACTAATCCACTCCATACAAATAACAACAGAGAAAAATCACCTTCAATTTCCCAAATCATCACCGCCAAAAAACCGGTTCTAACTTCCAACCCAGCCCAGCCCAGCCCAGGTTCAAAACCCCTTGACCTGATTCCCTAGCCATCAAAAACAGCCATAGATCCCAATGCCGAATGAATCCCCAAACTCCCTGTCTCCCCAAAGAGACCACGACGAGGAAAACCTATCTTTGGTTTTCATTTGGCAATTCAAAGAAGCTTTCTTTCTTCCGAGCTCCATGCTCCACGCTTCATGTTGCAACTTTATATAAACCCCCACGTCTAGACTGAGATACTAAATCGCGATAGATCTACTGAGGGGTGAGGGGTATTGAAGATTCCAAGACCGTACAGAATTAACTTGTCGATACTGATACTTCGGGCTTGAAAGAAAAGGCGAATGAGCGACAATAGGAAGGAGACTTCCCAGATCCCAATGTGCAATAACAAGAGAGTGAAAAAGTATATAATCTCCGCCCCTCAATAGCATCATACATATTAACTCCCAGTTCATTTTTCAGCCATCCGTCAACCCGACTCATTTGAGTCCCCAAAAATCGAAAGTGGAATTGGTCATATATAAATACACTAAAACACAATATACTACACCCTTCATTTTCATCTAGACCCATCGCTATGCATCGCTTTTTCATCCAATCGTCCATTCACCCATTGACCTACAGTATCAGCGCCCTAAAATCTCGATATATCTCTTCCAAACAACCAGTTTATCGCCCTGTCATCATTAGCTCTAGTTCTCTGAGACATGAGTGATGAAGGAATAGAGAATCAATGGATAATACGAACCAATACATAGGAATAAGTAATTTATTCCTCCAACTAATCGTTTGGGTGAGATATGCACCTCTCCAAATTAACCATGCCGTTCTCCTATATTCATCACATATCGTTAGCATTTTCTTCCCATCGCCTCTCATACATCCGCTTTCCTCCCCCTCCCCACCCCCTCCCCTCCAAACACACCTCCAAACCCTCAACCAAAAAAAGTCAACATACCCCTTAATCTCCCCCTTCCCATCCGTCTGCATAATCGCCCTCGTACCCCCCACATAAGTCATAACCCCCATATTCCTAAACGTAAATCCTTTCCCATCATCACCAATCTTCCCCCCCTTCTCCAATTTATTAAGTCGCTTCCCAAGCCATTTGGCTTCTTGATTTGCTACTTGTGCTGTTGCTGGTAGTGACGTGTTTCCTAATACTGCTACGTCTCCTAGGGCGAATACGTCGTTCATTGTTGCTTCTGTTTCTTGTTGGCTTTGCTCTGAGGATTCAGAGGTGGTTGGAGATGGTGGAGATGAAGATGAAGGTGGAGAGCGAGTTGCTAATTTCACCCTAAAATACTCATCTACCATCAAACCACCCGTTTTTGGACTTCTTTTCAACTCCCACTTTCTCTCTTCCGGTTTCTCGATACTTATACCCTTCTCACTAACGCTCGAAGCTAGGGTTGCGGAGTGAGTGGGATAGGTATGCACTGAGCTCAACGCCTTCTCAATAAATGGATTCATCATCAACCCCGTACTCCAAACACACATCCCCACACCCACTTCCCCCTCTTCCTTTAGTTTCAACGTAAATCCTCTCTCCACTTCCTCTCCAGCTTCTCCTTCAATATCACTTTTAGGTAATCCTTTACTTAACCCTATAATGTGATGTTCGGTTTTGATATGGATTCCATCGCGCTTGAAATGTTCCAATGCGTAGTTTGCGAGGTTTTTATCGAACATCGGTAAAATCTTAGGTGCAACGTCGTAGATGGTTATATTTATGTAGGGTGTCAAGGAGGGGTAGAGAGTGGAGAGATCTTCATGGCAGAGATCGAAAAGTTCGGCGGCGAATTCTACTCCTGTTGCTGGGGGTGGATGTTAGAGGTGACTTGGTGGAGATGAGATAGTGTCAGGGGTTGGTAGTATTGAGGTAAGAGAAGGGAACTTACGACCACCACCTACGATGGCGAAATTTAAGAGTTGCTTTTTGAGTGCATCCGAGGTGGTTGGTAGTGCTGCTGTTTCGAAACCTGGATATGTAGTTAGCAAAACATAAATCGTCCACCTCTCATCTGTCCATCTCCATCTCTCCATCTATCCATCTCTCCACCTTTCCATCTCTCAATTGCATTTATTCAATGGAATGACGCTTCGCTCCAGAAGAGCAAGGAAGATCAATGTGATGAAAGGTCTTGAAAGAAAAGAGTTCCTTAAAGAGTCAACTCTCTTCTTCCCCTCCAACATCCCCCCAAACCAAGGAAGAAAATGAAAAACACCCAAAGAAAAAAACTAACATTCCAAAATCCTTTTCCTTATCTTCCTCGCATCCCCCACATCCTTCAAAAACAGGGCATTTTCCCTAACCCCCTCAATCCCAAAAGTCTGACTATAACACCCCACACTAACCACCAACTTATCATAAACCACCTCGAAAATCTTTCCCTTCCCCTTCCCCTTCCTCTCCACCACTCCACTTGCATTCTTAGGCCTCTCAATAGCATTTTCCTCCACCTGAATAGTTTTCCGATCAAAATCCACATCATCAGCCCACCCCTGCCAAAACTCAACTCCATTCCCTCTAGCTCCCCATCCACCCCATCCACCGCCCGTTAATCCCCATCCACGCCATCTTCCTCTACCTCTTACACTTTCGAGTGCGCTTCGGAATTCTAGCGTGCCAACCGCTGTACTGGCCAGTAATGGTGTGAAGACAAAATAAGATCTTGGGGAAATAACCACTGTTTGATATTTCTTGGGGTCGAGTTGTCGGCTAAGAGTGAAGCCTGACCAGCCTGAGCCAAGGATGAGGATTCTTTCACGGTCTTTTGTGAAGTTAGTCAAGGAGGAGAAGGACGGTATATTGCATGGATTGGGGGAATTAATGAAGGGGAAAGGAGAATACGAACCGCCTTTCGAAGCATCCAGTTCACGTGTCGATATAGACCTCGTAGCCGCAGCCGCACCCAAACCCGACACCTTCCCACATCTCGAAGACAACACCACCGAAGGAACTATCCCAGCACGCAAAACCGAGCTCCTCGAACTCGTCTTTGAAGTAGCTACCATACAACGCATCATGTGATTAAATTGAAAGTAAGTTCAATACTCAACTCCGGACCTAGCCTAGAAAGAAGAGATCTGAAATCAAACAAGTAGAGAAACTTTTTACCCAATATTTAGAGACGTCAGGATTAAAATGGAGAGAGTGGAATTCCACCGCCGATTTTCTCCGAATGTTGTTCAATATCGATACCGTGATACCGTGGTATTGTCTGTATGGATATCCTTGGTGAGGATGACCTCACCTCGCCGAGTTATACGAAGTTCCCGATGCGATTCACTTGAGCCTTAAGTCGAGTTATTTATTCCTATTTCCCAATATCATCAATCCTCATCGATTGCGAAAAGTTTTGTTGTCGTTGTTATCGTTGTTGAGTAAAGTAAAGTAATATCCATCCTCCATCTCCATGCAGATGTGACTAAGAAGAAAGTAGGCTGTCGGACAAAAACATGACTTTCCGATACGACCCGAAGAATGTTTGATATGAAAGAAAAGCGATGGTAAAAAAATTCATTAATACACAAACAAGATGACTGTTCGATATTTTGAATTATAATATTTGAAAATTTGATGGATGATATAGATATTCTGATATAAATAAAGAGAGTGTGCAAACTACCACCTACCTAGAGAAGTTTATATATCAATTGATCAGTTCCACACTTACATTTGACACTTTTTGAATAACCAGATGGGAAGGCTTCAATCTTGAAATAGGACAAGGAAAGGTCTTTTCATGGTAGTCATCCAACAATTCGTAACATAGTGAAATATGGACACGCTTTCTAGTAACGAAACATGGGACGAGAGACTATGGTAGAGTACAACCAAGTATTGTAATGCAGTCCCAATGGTAAACAGGCACCAAACAACAAACCTGTATGATATCGGCTGGCTGTTCGATGGGATGGATTATTAGAATCAACCCACAAGCGGATTTCTCTTCTCCACGGTTGTTGCCCAAAGTTGCATTAGTATAGCAATTAACGCGCTTCAACTCTCGCTCTAATGGACTTGACAGAATGGCTGTTCGAAGAGCGTCGATATCCATTGAAATAAACGACTGCTGCATCTCTTGTTCATCGCAATGGAAGTAACGGTTCCAACTCACCTCTTTCATTCGACTCGGTAATTGCGCATTCGGATTTGATATGCCCTTTCCCCAACCTCGATTTCTCGACACAATAGTATCCATGCTCATTGTCGCGGAAATAGGACGGTAATGACAACCGTAATGAGTAACAGCACAACGACAAATCCATGACAAGAAATCATAGCGACCTACCTGGAATATATACAATTAGTATCTCACCAGAAAAAGTTTTTGAAAACCGAGAAGTGAATGGCCGTACATGGGATATCATTTCGAGGACTACCGTACCATCATTATAACATTAAACATCAACCACATGAAGAAACACCCCAGGTATCATTCATCCAAGTCTGTCTCTCTTTGTGACCCCATCTCCAAGGTCAATCTCAACGGTCGGCGCATTACTTGTTTCCAATTCTCTTTGTCTTTGCACACTCGAATCCATTTGATCAGCAAAAGCAAAAAGCGCTTGACCTGCCTCTCCGAGATCGCCCAAATTTTGAGTCTTCTCGCTCTCATCCTCCTTCTTACCGGGCCAACTTTCAGGCAACTGTATTAAACCTTGATGTATCGCATAACCCGCCACCAGTCCAACAGCAGCTACTATACTTCCCATCGTGGCAACATATCTCCAAACATGACTACCGGCATTCTTTCCCGCCTCTTCGCCATCATACCTTCGCATTCGACGGTCTTTTCTCTGTTGTCCTACTATTGGTATGGAATCTGCAATGCTAGCCAAAAACACGCCTCCAACATTTAGCATACCACGAGATTCAGGCGCTTGCCAAGGTAAATGCACTTTCTTCGGTTGCACTGCATTGGCAATACCAGATTTTGTAAGCATGGCATCATCCGCAGTCACCACACCACCCCATACCTCATCTTTCAGCTCCTCTACCCACTTAACCAGATCTGGAAACTTTTTCCTCATCGTCTTTGCCAGCCATGGTTGCGGTAACTTCGGGTATAACATAAGTGACATGAAACCCAACGCCAGACAATCTAAACTCGACATATGAGAATTCGAGGCAAGATATTTCTTCTTTCCCTTTAATTCTTGTATGGAGTCGAAAAAATCTGTCGCTAATGCATCGAGTCGGATTTGAGCATTGGTTTCAGGGGAGGCTGCAAGTAAACTTGAGACTGTTTGTTTACCCCTCCTGAGAGATTCGGGTATGATGCTTGGTTCTCTTGACTTATCACCATCTTCGGTATCTATATCTAGAGCAGATAGGCCTAGATATTCGGTTCTTTTCTTAGCTTCCGCTCGGAGATGAGGTGGTGTGAGATATGGTAAGGGAAAAGATTGGATCGTATTGAAAATCGGTCGTGTCATTTCGGAATAATTCTGGGATGAAACATAGAGTGAGAGATCGAGTAACGGTTGACCATGCACTTGGATAAATGCAGAATATCTAATCGACCAATCAATAAGTTTCATCACAAAATAGTATCCCTTCATCCGTTTCTCTCTCACTACTCACGCTGTACAATCAGCCGCCTCTTGCCCTCGTAAGCTCGCATCCAGATCCCATTTTCCAGATGAATATTGTGTAATAAAATTGATGATATTTCTGTATCCACCCACCCAATCCCCATTCTGGCTATTACTCAAAGCAGGTAATTCATCTGTAAGATTCTGTTAATATTGGATTCTTTTTGGCCTTTCAACGCCAAGTATCGTTGAGGATGCATTGTGCGACACGTACTCGTGGGACTTAAGGTTGGATCACTGCTAGCAACAAGGGACCATTGACCACGTGGGATTACTTGCCGCATGTATGCAATCGTAGCTAAGCATTGCGCATCAATAGAAGGAAGACCAAATGATGGACCCCAAATATGAAGTTCAAGAACCATGATTTGATGCGTGAGTACCGGTATTGCTTGGGATTTTGTGCCAGGTTTTGCGCCAGGTTTTGCGCCGAGTGTGATTTTACTTGGTTATGATTTGAGGGTGTGAGGTAGGGATTTTGATGAAGGAGAGAGAGAAATGAAATTGATTATTGTATTAAAATCTGCAAGTCGTTCAAAGAAGTTGCTTATGCGTTATTCCTTGCTTGCAGTTGTGCGGGTGGTGAGAGTATGCAAGTAATTTGATATGTATCAAAGGTTGCATATGGATATATTACAAACGGTGAAGGTAGGTGAGAGGTGAGAGGTGGGTAGGTAGTTATCCAAATTGATATTATCGTTGATGTAGATGTAGATGTAGATGTTGATGTTGTTGATGTTGTTGCAAAAAAATAACATCGATAAGAAATTCAATCTAATAAGCTGCTTACTTTATTGCCAAGCCAGTTCTCGCTGACCGCGTACCTGAGTAAATTCATCCGTGTCCACGTGATACAACTTAAACTTATAACTTATACCCCTTCATTTTCTTCTAACTTCCTCATCTTCTCAGCTACAGCTACAGCTACAGCTACAGCTACAGCTACAGCTACTCGGTGATCATCTAGCTAATAGATGCATCTAGCTAAAAAGTCTATCGGAATATATACTCATTATCCTTCTCCTTCTGCTCACACACATACACACACACACACACATAAACCGCCCCCAAAGAAACGGCAACACAACATCTACGTTGCATCCGTATCGCCGTGTTCCCGTGTGACACTCACATAGAGAAGAAGCAAGAGTCTAAACGTCTCAACCTCCCTCAACCTTAACCATGGAAATCCACACCATCGATTTTTTTGGTTATCACACCCAATACTCCCCTTCTTCTGCTATAGGCGACATGCTAAGCCCTCCCTTCTCCCCTTCTCCCCTTCTCCCCTTCTTCCCCTCATCTAGTAAAAGCCAAGGAATCCTTCGTAAGCCCTGGAGTTTAAAAGACTACATGGTAATATCGAATATCGATTGGATTTTCACTCAGAATAATCATAGCTTTCTATGCATCAGCTAGTCACACAGCAGACATATTCATCTACTTCTCGTTTTTTATTCAGGAACCATTTATCTGTCGACTAATTAGTAATTACGCATTTAGACCCGTTTGCTTTGCTTCCATCGTTGAGCCTATTGTAGCGGTTAATGGTAAAGTAGCAATATCAGATATCAGAAACCAACCAGACAATCAGACAACCAGATACCAGACACCATCAAATTTAGAAATATTGCAAACATTTAATTAAAAATCTGTATGAAGGTCGCGATCATTATGATCAAGATTATAGTGGATTTATAAGCTAATACCTTGAAAATACCTATTAATATGAGTTATATAAGCGAAATTAGTAGTTTAAGTATAGTATATACTTTTTATAACTTTTTATAACCTTTTATTAATATCAAAATTGAAAATATAAAACTTGCTTTTTTCTATATAACAATTTCAAAAATCTATTATACTTTATACTTTTCCTAATCTTTTTAATACTTTTTTTGGTATTTATTATTTTCTTTTAATTTAATAACTTTTTATATATATTTAGGAATCCTTTTAATTTACTTTTGAATATATTTTTAAAATATATTAATTTAATATTACTTTTACTTTCTTTTTAATTCTTTTTTTCTAATATTAATTTTATTCCTTATTGTTTTTATTTTTATTTATTACTAAATAAATTTAATAATATTAAAATCAAAAGAGTTTTTAAGTTATAAAAGTTTTAAAATTTCAAAAAGTTTATAAATCTTTTTTTAATAATAAAATATATATATTAATATATTATTCTTTATTATTATAATACTAAATCGTTCTTTCTTGTACTTTTATATAAATAAAAAAAATAAAAGCTTCAATATAACTTTTTAATACTAATATTAATTAATACTTTTTGTATTTAGCTTTTATATATATATATTATTAGTTTTTATATATTTCTATTTAAGCTTTCTATTAGATTTATTATATAATCTAATTTTTAATATAGCTATTTTAAGCTTTTATATTTCTTTATTAATATTATACTTAATTACATTTTTAACTTTAAGATTTTTAATAACTACTACCTTTTCAACTTTTATTTTATTATTTTATATATAATATAATTCCTTTTTATAATAAAAGAAAAAACTTTAAAATATAAACTCCTTTTTCCTTTTAAACTTTTTTTTGATTATATAATAATAAAATACTTTAAAAAGCTTTTTTCATATTTTTATTTTGTTTTTCATAAAAGCTAATTGAATAAAGGTTTTGTTTATAAATATAATGTTTTTTTAATCTTTAAGAGTTTAATATTTATACTTTTAATATTATTAATATTAACGTTTTTTATTAACTTTTTTAAGCTTTAATTTTGTAGTAAGTTTTATTTAATAATAACCTTGCTTTTTAAAATATTAATATATATTTAAAATTGAGATTTGCTAAATAATAAATAGATTCAAAAGTTTATTCACTTTTTTTGTAATAGTACTAGAAAAGTATTAATATATAATAAAGTTCTATATAATTATACTTTTAATAGCTTTTTTCATTTTTAAAATAATCTTTTTTTTTTTAAGATTTTAAATATATCTTTTATTATCAATATATTCAAGTTTTAATCTTATATCTTTATCCTTTATATAATCTCTTTTTATAACTATTTAATATATTTTATAAACTTAAAAGTAAAAGATTTTTATAAATTTTGTAATTTATTCTATTAATATATTAGCTTTAAAAAAAGCTAATACTTAAAATCTAATATTGATATTATAGATATAAAACTCTTTTTGAAAGAGATAAAAAAAAGCTTTCAAAAAGGGAAAAATAAGTGTATATTAAGGTTTAAAAGGAGAAAAAGGAAGTATAAAAAAGGTTAATATATTTGTAAAAAGTAAAAATTTATTAAAAGCATTAATAGAAACCTTAGAATTTGAAAAAAAATATAATATAAAAGAGTTAATATTGGAAAAGCTAATATCATTAATTTTATAATACAATAACAATATAATAAAAAAATTCAATTTTTATTTAAATTGCTATATCAATAATACTCTATTAGAAAGTATATCAAAACTTTTGTTAACTTTTTACTCTTAATAATAGCTTTAAAATAATCTATTTTAAATAAAACGTTCTACTAGCTATTGTTTTGTATTAACTATATAATTGTATAATTAATATAGGATTATAAACTTATAAGTACTTTATAAAGCATTATATTTTAAGTAAGATTATACTATGTAGCAAAAAAATGAAGTTTCAAGCTTAAGCCCTGTAATGGGCCTATAATCTCGACCATAATGACCGCGATCTTCATACAACGGGTAGGGTTTAGTTACTTTTATAAATGTGAGGATGATCTCTTGCATTATAATTAATCTATTATACTTTGGATATAAATCCATCCGAGAATTACCCAAAATCGAAGCATCGTTATGGATGATCTTCAGAAGAAAATCATGTTGAAATGCTCGTGGTTCGACAGGCAGATATACTTAAGTAGAGATAATTACGATTGTGGATCATTCCATCCTTACGAGGTGAAGGTGAAGATGCATCTTCTCATCAAGGCTTCATTCAGTAAGGTTATGCATGGGTCAAGGTAAAGAAGGTTTGCGTTGGGTTGTTATTCGCCGACTACCTACTACCTACTACCTACTACCTACTACCTACTACCTACTACCTACTACCTACTACCAACTTACTACTTTACCTACTATTAGGGCTCCTTCAGAATCTTACAGAAAATCCATACCCAAAAAGATGAGTCTGAGTCTAAGCCTGAGCCTGCTTGATACAATGTAGTCATACTCTGCTGCGGTTTACTGCCATTTACCAGGGATCATCAAGAAGTTCCTGCATAGCATCCACTGAGGAAGGTATAGCGGTAACGAGCCCACCTCCTCATGCGAGCAAGCGAACGGAAACACAACTTTGCTCCTCTTTGCCTCTTTGCCTTGCTGAAACCCGAGTGAGGACTTGGTTTCGGCAATGCCTACGGAATAAGGAAATATTATCCTACTATAAGGCTATTCTTTCCGTTGAATATGTAATCGGCATTGGCGTGGTCTCTTATGGTTTGGAGAAGGTTTATGTGATATCATTTTCATCATCTACCCACCCACCTACTTTCTACAGGTCTGTATGGTGAGTCCTTTACTTTTGATCTGTCGTTTAGCTGTTTGAAATATATACATGGGCAAGGGCATGAATATCCAATAGTCTACCTACTCATAGTAATACAAACCCGCATCAGATTAACAGTGGTTAATAGTCGATCACATGAGCTTTTGTTGTTAGATTCATTTCAACCGCATCATCGAACCTCGTTCGTTCGTTCGTCATGAAATGCTTATCCCCTCATTCTTGAAATATGCACATGGAAATCCTTCCTCTATCCACCCTGTCAAACCTATCTAGCCAATGAATGAAGAGCCTCACGGTATTGCGAGGAGAATCCTTGAACTAATGCCTCGTCAATTTATAACCTTAACCACCACGTGAACGTTGAGCATGAGGAGTTACAAAAAAAAAGTGACTGACTGAGCGCTGAACAAATAGGCAAGGAAGATAAACAATCATTAGCCCAGTAACTTGGATGCTCAATCAAATCCTATTCCGTATCAAATCGACCGATCAAATTATCACCCAAAGCTGCATGTTATCATAAGTATCAAGGATTGTTAGCATTTTCTCAAACAATGGGTCAAGCTTTGGAGGGAAATATTTGTAGGTAGATTAAAAGTTTGATATTTTGTTATTCATCATCTCAATTCTAGTCATAGCTAGCCCTCTAACAAGGACCCTTGTGCTTCACATCCATCCATTAAACCCAAAGTACATGATGCATTCTTTCCATATCCATGGTGGTGATGCTACCAATCCTGAAAAAAAAAAACTCCAAGGCCCCCCAGGGTAACCTATGCTTCGTGTTCCCATGCCAATCATTCCTAGATCGGATATCCCATCCCAAAACCATGATGTGATGGAAAACGCCAGTAATGTTGATACATAGGGTGTAGAAAAAACCATATTAGAAGATCGTATGAAACCGAGACCGATCGCCGCGGTACATTGTGTATTGGTACAATAAAAACTCAAAGCCAAAAGACAAATTGTGAGTGATATAAGAGGGTATCGAGATATAGAAGCGTGCAAGCAAGTCGAGCCCGCTCGAATCTCTGTTGCGCGAGAAGAGAAGTATTGTCGTATGTAGTATGAATGGGTATGTATATGTCGCTGCGCCGTTCGGAGACACTACCCAGTATAGGCCCGATCCGTAGAACGAAACCATACACTCGAGATGCAAAGCCTCTTGGGATATATGCGTGATGCCCAAGAAGCGCCGAAGAGAAGAGTAGTTGTGGAGAAAGGGAGTATTGCTCGGTGAGAAACTACCATTTAGACATTTTGCGATGCCGAAGGATCAATGGCAATCGTGAGGCGTGAGGCGGGGATAGTTGGTATGCATGTCAGATTGTAGCTGTGCAATCTTGCAATTGCAACTCTAAAACAAGGGTCCGGCGGCTCTCTCACTCTCTAGGTGAATATCGGAATGTAATCTTCGAATATGGCCTTCGAATGTAGTGAGCGAGCGCAAGTGTTTATTCCGCGTCCCCTTAAACTTCATTGTGTGTCTTTGCGAGAGACTGAAGTTTACTTGGATGGAAGAGGAGGAAGAGGACGGTTGGGTGGTGGTCCTGGGCAAGGAGGAAGGTTGGAAGGACGATGTTGAGCAGGCATGTTGATTGATTGTGATTGACACAGGATGAAACGATTTCTTGTGTAGGTAGATGATTGTTCAGATGAGATGATGGTCGAAGCTGTTGATGATCGTCTCTTGGGAGGAGGAGGAGGAGGATAGTTATATATCTGAAGTAGTGGCGACTGGATGTATGGTGATCAATGTTTGTTCCCAATATAAAAAGATGTTTATATTGTCTATGTAACTTGAAACTTGTAGTAGCGCTTGGTTAAATGTTATTCTGATGATTCTTAGATCTATTTTCTCCTTGATGTAAGTTGGGGTCCTGGATCTTTATGTATTTTCGTACACACCTTAGTACTATACAAACCACAATTAGACCAAACAAGGTTCAGCCTACCTGGGGAAATTTGTCGATATTGCCTTGCTCATTGACTTTGGATCAGCGTCGGAAGGTTTGAACCTGATCTGGTCAAAGTTACTGCCAGGGCGTTACAAGCATCCCACGCTATCGTGTTTCATTTTGGGCTGCACTCGCGTAGGTGCCAGGTACAATAGTCTCAAAGTAGTCTTGTTGCTGCACTTGGATGATTTAATGTGGAGAAATCATTTTTTTTTCTTTTTTCAAAATATTATTATGCCTGATGCATAGCCAGGATGAAAATCTGATATATTTCTAAAAAAGGTAAAGTGTACTATTACTGCTATGTAAATATAATTTTAGCTTTAAGCCTTGTAAACGCCATGGAAAATGGTGTATTATACTATTATTATTGTATTGAACAGGGGAAGCTTCAGCTGATTGGTTTTTAACTCTGTCGGAAAGTTGCATTTAATTAGCATTTAACTGGAGTTTTCATCATTTTTACTTACAAGTCACACCTAAAGTTGATGAAGGGGTTAGAACCGAAAGAATTTTGACTTTAGTAGGAATGGGGGAATAATGGATGATGATGACGACTGACAACCTTTTGACGACGACGATTCCAAAGAGAAGGGTTTAAAGCTCCCTTCAGGCTTCAGGTGACATATCTCACGGACCTGAGTGTATGGTTGTATATCTCCTTCTATCAAAGTGGGAGCATTCAGGTGATCTATGATCAAGGTATCCAAGTCTACTCTATTCGTAACGTAATTATAGACTGATAGTTTTATTTTGATTTTAATTATCCCTTAGTACTATTTTGGTAACAACTGGCGGCTACAAGGGTTTGTCTATAATTGCTCAAAATAGTTTGTTTAAAAATGGCAGAAAAGATGGCAGAATAATTTCCTTGTCATTTCTAAACCTTACACTTAGGAAGTGAAGGGCAGCTTGCATACTTTTTTGAAATTAGGATTTGATATTGATGAGCAGATAAACTTTCCAAATATCAGGTCGATAGGAATGGCGAAGCAAGGAGATAACCTCATCTGAGGTAGCTGAGCCATCGGTATCCCCTCTTGTTGTTGGTACTTGTTGTTGTAGTATCAATCAATCAATACTAATACTTCGCTACAGGTTTACTGGGTTTGGTTCGGTATACTCATAAGTGCTGACTGTATTCCATGAAGTTACATAGGTAGGCAACATAGGCAACATAGGCAAACATCCTCAGCCTACCTTACCAAGCATCACGAGAAATCGAGTTATCATATGATCACTCATTAACGATTCAATAACCAATGACCAAATATTCATACCTAGCTGCCGTCGGTCAAGCCACGATGATATCAACTTCCAACTTCCTGGTGATTGTTCGCAT